>WNGS01167840.1:6733800-6745633 GCA_020271785.1 Procambarus virginalis | reverse complement strand
CAGGCACAAGAAGGTGAGTAACCACCACACACACACACCACACACACACACACACAGCACAAACAACACACACACACACACACACACACACACACACACACACACACACACACACACACACACACACACACACACACACACACACACACACACACACACACACACACACACACACACACACACACACACAAATGAACAGTCTCGGACAAATCGTCGTCATTAAAGAAAACGAGACACGGATCTTAACGTTCACTTTTATAAATAGCGATAAATATAAATAACGGCGGAAGCTATTTATGTTAAACGTGCGACTTAATTCTCGATGTCGGGGACAGGTCACCTTGGGCCACCTACTGACCATCACCAGGATGCAACCAACAACAGTTGCCTCTACCTATTTTAAGCGCTAGGTGAAGACAGGAACAGTTGCATCAGGTGAAAGGAAACGTTCTCCCACAATCTTGGCCGGAAATTGAGCCCGGGTCCCCTAGAGTATGAGACGAGACGTAGACCACTGTGCTTCCTCCTCCTTGGTTGCAGAGAAACATACACCATGGAATGGGAGGGAGAGAGAGAGAGAGAGAGAGAGAGAGAGAGAGAGAGAGAGAGAGAGAGAGAGAGAGAGAGAGAATCTATTTTTTTTCCTATTATATCTACTACATATATTTCTCGTGACACACACACATCCCCAGGAAGCAGGCCGTAGCAGCTGGCAGGTACCTATGTACTGCTAGGTAAACAGGAGCATTAGGGTGGAAAAAACTCTGTCCGTATTGTTTCTGCATCTGCCGTGAATCGAACCACGGGCCATTAGATTACGACCCTCGAGCGCTGTCCACTCAGCCGCGAGGCCCCCCTAATTTTGTGTGTGTGTGTGTGTGTGTGTGTGTGTGTGGTGTGTGTGTGTGTGTGTGTGTGTGGTGTGTGGTGTGTGTGTGTGTGTACTCACCTAGTTGTACTCACCTAGTTGTGCTTGCGGGGTTGAGCTCTGGCTCTTTGGTCCCGCCTCTCAACCGTCAATCAACAGGTGTACAGTTTCCTGAGCCTATTGGGCTCTATCATATCTACACTTGAAACTGTGTATGGAGTCAGCCTCCACCACATCGCTTCCTAATGCATTCCATTTGTCAACCACTCTGACACTAAAAAGTTCTTTCTAATATCTCTGTGGCTCATTTGGGCACTCAGTTTCCACCTGTGTCCCCTAGTGCGTGTGCCCCTTGTGTTAAACAGCCTGTCTTTATCAACCCTGTCGATTCCCCTGAGAATCTTGAATGTGGTGATCATGTCCCCCCTAACTCTTCTGTCTTCCAACGAAGTGAGGTTTAATTCCTGCAGTCGCTCCTCGTAGCTCATACCTCTCAGCTCGGGTACTAGTCTGGTGGCAAACCTTTGAACCTTTTCCAGTTTAGTCTTATGCTTGACTAGATAGGGACTCCATGCTGGCAGCCCGTCCTCCAAACAAAGATCCAAAAGTGATTCCATGCACCCGCCAAACCCCTGTTTATGAATGAAAAGCGGTTTACACACGACTCACAACTGCTGACGTTCGAACACTTCCGGAACAAGTGCTTCACTGACGAATTTTGTTCGAACCACACGCTGTAAATGCTTCACCCACGTACTACAAATACAATAATCGCCAGCAGAACCTAAACACCTGACCTAACCTATCCTATGCCTATTTATACACAATATGCTAATATATTATAATATTAATTTATACTTGAGAAAATTCCCGTTTTGAATGAACAGCATGTTAAAATTTATGAATGCGTCTGTGGGGTCGACCGCTGAATGTAATGGACTTGAGTCGAGGATGGGTTGATGCTGGAGCCGCATACTCCAGGATTGGTCTGACATATGTGGTATATAATGTTCTGAAAGATTCCTTACACAAGTTTCTAAAGGCCGTTCTTATGTTAGCCAACCTGGCATATGCTGCTGATGTTATCCTCTTGATATGAGCTTCAGGGGACAGGTCTGGCGTGATATCAACCCCCAGGTCTTTCTCTCTCTCTGACTCTTGAAGTATTTCATCTCCCAAATGATACCTTGTATCTGGTCTCCTGCTTCCTACCCCTATCTTCATTACATTACATTTGCTTGGGTTAAACTCTAACAGCCATTTGTTCGACCATTCCTGCAGCTTGTCCAGGTCTTCTTGAAGTCTCAAGCTGTCCTCCTCTGTCTTAATCCTTCTCATAATTTTGGCGTCGTCAGCAAACATTGAGAGGAATGAGTCTATACCCTCTGGGAGATCATTTACGTATATCAGAAACAGGATAGGTCCAAGTACAGAGCCCTGTGGGACTCCACTGGTGACTTCACGCCAGTCTGAGGTCTCACCCCTCACTGTAACTCTCTGCTTCCTATTGCTTAGGTACTCCCTTATCCACTGGAGCGCCCTACCTGTTACTCCTGCCTGTTTCTCCAGCTTATGCATCAACCTTTTATGGGGTACTGTGTCAAAGGCTTTCCGACAGTCCAAAAAAATGCAGTCCGCCCACCCTTCTCTTTCTTGCTTAATTTTTGTCACCTGATCGTAGAATTCTATAAAGCCTGTAAGGCAAGATTTACCCTCCCTGAACCCATGTTGATGGGTTGTCACGAAGTCTCTTATCTCCAGATGTGTTACTAGGTTTTTTCTCACAATCTTCTCCATCACCTTGCATGGTATACAAGTTAAGGACACTGGCCTGTAGTTCAGTGCCTCTTGTCTGTCACCCTTTTTGTGTGTGTGTGTGTGTGTGTGTGTGTGTGTGTGGCGGACAAACACAGTAACCTCACTCAATCCTCCCAATAATGCATTCTTGTTTGATATTGATGGTTGTTCAGTGTCGAGGTTGTTGTAGCTGTGGTTGTGGCCACGACCCGGAGGTTGTGAAGGGAGGGGGGGGAGGGGTTGTAATGTGTGCAGGAGACCGGGCCGCGGGGTCGCTAAGTCCCGAAAGCACCTCAAGGTAAGGAACACAGACGCTCGCGTGACGTCACCAGGAACACGGACGCTCGCGTGACGTCACCAGGAACACGGACGCTCGCGTGACGTCACCAGGAACACGGACGCTCGCGTGATGTCACCAGGAACACGGACGCTCGCGTGACGTCACCAAGAACACGGACGCTCGCGTGACGTCACCAGGAACACGGACGCTCCCGTGACGTCACCAAGAACACGGACGCTCGCGTGACGTCACCAGGAACACGGACGCTCGCGTGACGTCACCAGGAACACGGACGCTCGCGTGACGTCACCAAGAACACGGACGCTCGCGTGACGTCACCAGGAACACGGACGCTCGCGTGACGTCACCAGGAACACGGACGCTCGCGTGACGTCACCAAGAACACGGACGCTCGCGTGACGTCACCAGGAACACGGACGCTCGCGTGACGTCACCAGGAACACGGACGCTCGCGTGACGTCACCAGGAACACGGACGCTCCCGTGACGTCACCAGGAACATCACCCGGGTGATGAGCAGCGAGCACAACTTCACAACTCACAACCTGTAGAGCCGTGTTGTGACGGGACTATAACCTGAGCTTGTAATGGCACCCTAATCACCTCCAGTGGTTACGGGCTAAATAACACACTAGTTTATATAGACACAGAAATCACAATAGCGTGATGCATCAAATTCATCTCTTTTTTTTTTTACCATGTCGTAGCTCAGTCGATAAAGGCAGCGTCTGGGATGCTCTCGGACGTAGGTTCGAATCCTCGTCACGGCCCTTGTGGATTTGTTCATTTAGTTTATATAGAACCTTTACCCTGTCGAAGTAGGAGAGACATAAGTGTATGTATGTATATAAGTATGTGTATATATGTATATATATGTGTGTATGTATAAATGTATGTATGTATGTGTATACAGGATATGTGGAAGCTCGTCAGACTTGCATTTCACCTTTGTAAACGCACATTAATGACGTTATGTAAAAAAGACACATGGAACACTGTTAATGTATGACAGACAAGTCACCTGAAATGAAATTCAGACAAATCAGAAATCTATGTATTTATGTATTTGTGTATGTAGGTCAGATTAACATTTTAAAAGACTTACAATCACCTGCTGTGGTTGACTGTTCAATAAATCCCTGAACTATATGCTTAACAGATCTCTCACCCTTTCCATGGAGGACAGAAGCAAATGTATACATGCTGGTTAGCATTGTAAATGTCTGGCCACGTCTGTGGTAGGGGAAAAATATATATGCCGTGCCCTCCCACGCCCGTCAAGCTCTCCAGGAATCCAGGATTTCGTGTCAATACGTGTGGGAGTGCCACCCAGTCTCACTACAACAGTTGTATTCGTTGTATATCTCACTATACACGATCTCCATCACTATAACATGTGTACTGGTATAACGGTGCGTTACTGTGCTCTTTGTGTGCTCCCTAAACGCCCAATTATCGTGAAATTCATCGGGGTTAAAATAACTTATCCTGAGGCCCCACGGGGTCGCCCAGAACCCTTTTTTTTAACCCAGTTTTCTGGTTTGAAAATAGATGGTGACAATGGTGATGGTGATGATGGTGGTGATGGTGATGATGGTGTCAATGGTGTCGACGGTGATGGTGCCATGGGAGAATGTTACAAAGGCTTCGACTGTAGTCAGTGTTGGGAACAAAAAATCATCAATAAATATAGAGTTCAAGAGCTGGGATGCCATTTCCCTCATGATCTTCATCTTGTTAAATGGGAAAGCCATACATATTACAGTGAACAATATAGACACAAACTTTCGTATGTATTTCGTATTTATTATTTATTTGTGTTAATTGATTTAGTGTGAATGTTGATAAATTAAATAAATTAGTAAATTATATTCCCTAGGGTAAGATATAATCTTAATTCAACCATCTACAGGAAGGTTTTTCATGAATATATACATTTTCTCTCCTCGGGTTGATGACCGTGTTCGTGATCAAGATCAATAATTGTGAAAACTTCCATCCTAGCTCCTCCTGCATCCCCTTTATCTCTACCTTTCTCCTCCTCCTTCCCACCCTTCACTTCTCTGTTATTTTGTCACCAACAAGGGTACCCAGAGTTCCCTCGGTGCAAAACCGGGTCCACCCCAAGCCTGCGGGGTTCCCCTGGAACTAGAACTGTACTACACAGGATACTCACTCAACACGCCCTGGTTAAGCTCTTGACTATGCACGAGCATCCTTGGCATAGATAAATAATGCATCTGATCTTCTGGCATGGGTAACTTCCCTGTACATACAACCCCTCGCCTGGCACTGTCTGGGAGAGCGGCCTCGCACCAGGCCTCCCCAGACCTCTGAGGACCTCGTCCCCAGGAGTCCCTCCACACCCTGAATTTCATGTTTTAAGGACTCGCATATAGTCACAACCTTTTCCCTGGAAGCCAGGGGAAAAGGTTAGGGAAAGGCTAGGGGAAAACTCCTATCACTTTCGCGGTCTCCAGTTTTCAACTATGCCCTCTTCTTCTTCTTCATTTGTTGTTCTTGTTAAGCATAAACACAGTTATCCATCTACGTTGTCAGATTCCCCGAAAATGTTTTGATTCTTTTCTTTCTAGTGTGATTGGGCGTAGTTCATATAAATTTTCTCCGTCGTCTAGTCCCGTCAGCGTTGGGTCCAGTCTCGCAGTCAATTTCTGAACTTCTCTATTTTGGTGGAAATTCAATGAAGTGTATTGCGACCTTTGTTTACGTTAGCAGAGATCGCGCGTGGGTGGTGTACTGGTCTCTGGAGGCCAGTGTGTCGAAGTTTCCTCAACTCTGAGATTACAATTGGTGACATTCTATTGATGCGGGTCTCCGGTGGTGCCTGGGTTAGTGTCAACCCTTGCTCTTAAGTTTATATTCTGGATCCCGGGTGTATTACCCACTTCATTCCCACAGCCCAGCCAGCCAAGTCTCTGAGCCGCTCACCAGTTTAAGTCATCTGAACAAGAACACGTACAGGGACCCTTTACTGGCCGCATATAATCAGTTGAGCATTCACGGGAGACATCTCCCGTCACGCAGGGTGCAGTCGCACCTCCACAGATCTCCAGTATCAGCTCTTGATACTGGTAATGGCTCAAAAGGGCCAACACTTACGGGCTATTCATGCCCGTGCCTCCTTTTGGGTGACTTAATCTTCATCAATCATCAATCAATCAATCAGGATAAGGATTTGGGATTGGACAGAGGGTAAGGAATATGGAGTGAATTGAAGCCGAAGTCGGGTTCAAGTCGTGGGGGCTAGGTCGGTTAAGGCAAGTGTTTGGGAGTCAGCAGAAAGCGGGTTCAAGTCACCCCCATTGCCTAGGAACGGTTTTAATATACAAGAGGTTCTAGTGGGTCTACACCTGGAGAACACACTCTCAACACTGAGCTTCGCGAGTCTTCAATTCCTTGAAATATATGAAATATTTGCTGCAACGGAATGATAATACTTTTTTGTGATTCAAAGTCAAGCTCCAGAACCTTGTAAAAATATTGTTGCAAGAAAGGCTGTTCTCAAGATGGAACCCGACAAGTTTCTGCAGGATGTAGCAATTAGCCGGGTTGCGGGCCTGCGGGGTGCTGACATAAATAGCCTGACAGAGCAGGCCATCACCAGAGAAGCTGGACCTAAAGCAGGCGGGAGAAAGTATAAAATAGCGAGGTGAGGCTGTTGATAGGTGACGGCTGGCATCGAACCCTCTGGTATCCTTGAATGTGTAAGTTCTCATAATCTATTCTATCATTTTCCTGGCTGACACTGTATGTGCTTCGTTATGCTCGCTATACGTTAGATCGTCTGACATTATTATTCCCAGATTCTTTACGTGTTCTATCAGATGTGATTGTGTCTTGTACCCCTCTCATTGTGTATTGTACCCTCTCATTGTGTATTGTACCCTCTCATTGTGTATTGTACCCTCTCATTGTGTATTGTAGCGTGTTTCGTTTTTCTCTTACCTTTTACCGTACCTAAGTACCTGGAAACATTCACTGATAACCATCGTTTATTTTCTTTTGTCCAGTCGAACGCTTTATTAATATCAGCTTGTAATTTTTCAATGTCTTTTGTAGAAGTTTCGTTCTACACAAGTTACTCCTGTTGAGGTTACATTTTCTTTGTTTTGAAAGTCGCGTCGTCGTCCTCTGATGCAGCATTTCAGTTATTCTTTTTTGTTCTTGTGGAGTGTCGTCTGCGTTCTCCATGTTTATCCTTTTTTTTTATCTTCTATACAGGAACATATTTCAAGCAGACTTTGTACGCTCCGGCATTCAGTTGTTCTATTCCATACGCGGGAGTTTTGGTATCTAAGACGGTGTCCCCATTGGTGGTTTGCTAACTCTTATGTTCATTTTTGTCCCAATCAGATACGTGTTAATTTTTGTCCCAATCAGATACGTGTTAATTTTTGTCATATTAGATCGATGTTAATTTTTGTTCCAATCAGACATCAATTATTGAAATTGGATTTATTTAACTGCTATTTTTGAATTTGAATTTGTTCTTCCCTCTTGTTCATCCTTTTTGACGTTTTGTGTGAATTATGGTTGATTTATGAGTTTGTGATGTGAGTATGAAGTTCCTGAGACTAATATCCCTGATTATTTCTTGTGTTCATAAACATGAAGTGAACAGTATTTTCGACCCTATAGCTGCATGGCTTCTGGTTGACTGAAGGCTCCTCGCCTAACTCAGTACCTCTCTGGGGCCAGATTCACGAAGCAGTTACGCAAGTTCTTACGTCTTACGCATCTTTCCTCAATATTTGACGGCTTTGGTTACATTTATTAAACAGTTTACTAGCATGAAAACTTCCCAATGAACTGTTGTTTTTGTTATAAACAGTCTCTTGGTGCTTCGGAGCTCATTAACTGTTTAATAATTGTAAACAAAGCCGCCAAATATTGAGAAAGGGTGGGTTGGTAAGTGGTTGCGTAACGGCTTCGTGAATCTGGCCCCTGGCCTCTGATTATTTCCAGACTGTTTTCATGTTATGATCATTAATGATAATAATAAGTTTCGTTGGGGACAGGAAGCCTGTGTATTTATATATACTTTAAGCTTGTATCGAGGTTCCCTAAGGTGGAACTACTGACCCTCTCCAAGGATACAACTCCACAACAGCTGGCTAACTCCCGGGTACCTATTTACTGCTAGGTGAACAGAGGCATTAGGTAAAATGAAACGTTCCTAAACATTTCTGTCCCACCCGGAACCGAACCCGGGGTCTCTTGATTGTGAATCGAGAACGTAGTCAGCAGTACTGTTAGACTCGATACACTTTTCACTACGATTTGTTCACTAGACTCAATGTTATGCTTTGTTATCCTTCATCTTAAACTGGGTAGATTGAGGTCTCAAATTAAGATAATATTTGGCACTGGGTTTTCTAAATTATTGAGGCAATTATGTTATTTGTTTATATGTGGGAGCGTCTCATAATCCATATTAAAATGGGCGGCCTCGCCCCTGTAGGCCAGTCACTGTGGTGGGGTGTGGGTGCGCCTCCCACACCAGTGACAGGATGAACAAACCCAGCGGGTTTTCTTCCTATTGGGGAGTGTTGTACCAAGGGGAGCACGTCACCAACGTCAACATTTGCAACACCACCTAGGTGTTGCAGATGCTGCTGCTGCTCGCACCTCCCAATATTCCCCGACAACAAATATTTTTACTCGCAAATATTTTTCCAGTTATTCGGAAGTATAAAGTATTAATATAACTAGGTTATACAAAGGTTATATATATATATATATATATATACGAGGTTATACAAAGCGCGTTAGCCACATTGCAAATGAAAATTTAACTTTTTTTATATTTGTGAACAAAATTTACTGGTAAAAGTTACTATTGTTGTTATTGCTAGGCTAGTGTGGTTCCCTCACAAGGGGGGGGGGGGTCATTAACTAGGTCAGAGGTCACAGTTAACATAGTTAATTAAACCACAGCCATATATGTGTGTTCTAGTGACATGTGTCTGTGAGAGGTCTTCATAACACTTGTTCGCCTGTTGTTGTTGTTAAAGATTCGCTACCTAGAACAAAAAGTTGCAAGTAGCACGGGCTATGGTGAGCCCGTAGTGCCTTTACTCGTTCGCCGTTTTGTTGACGCCGAGAGCTGAACTTTTTGCCCAGAGAACATATATCACCCCCCCCCCCCCCACACACACCCCCACTCCTCCCCAATCTCCTTTTTTTTGGGGGGGGGGAGTAAAGAGGAAGGAGAGGCATAGGTGAAGGGAAGTGTAGAAGTGGGAAATACAGTGAGACGTATGAAAGCAGGCGGGCTGTCCGCCTTGCTGACACGATGTGTGGGTGTTGGTAGCTAAGCTAAGCTGGCTCCCTCTTGTCAGGGAGCTGTGAGTGTGTGAGAGGTTCTTCACATGTGTTTCACCATTTATGGATGTCTATAGATGAATACTGAGTAGCATTCATATATACACACTCCGATGCTTCCACACATGTTGTTCTGTTTAAGGCTCTTTGTTTAATTATTATTATTTGTCGAATAGTTCATACATATTATTGTTTTCGAGTTGTTCATATATATACTTGTATGAACTGTTCCTATATACACATATATATCTCATCTGGGGATTATATACTGTGGGACAGGGTTATCATCCAGAGAATCGAGGCTCTTGGGCCACCAGCTGTGGGAGCGGGGCGTCTCATCTTGGAGTAATCTTTCAAACATTGGGTCCTCTTAACATTTCGATGGTGTTCCACACCCTGATGGCTTGGTGCTGCAGTCTGATGTTTAGTGGCTGTATATTCAAGAGTTCATGGAGCTCCTGGATTGTCTGATTATATGGTGGACGGTGTTTTGCTGCTCTCCTGAGCGCCTTATTTTGCACTGCTTGCAGTTTCTGCATGTTAGTTTTCTTTATGGTGTGTAGTGGTACTGGGGGATACTCTAAGTGCGGCCGAACTAGAGCCTTATATAGGTGGATCTGAATGTTAGTACATGTACTGAGGCTTCGGAATCTTCTCAGTTTTCCTAATGCTACTTTGGCTTTATTTAGTCGGTCCCTTACATGAATTTGTATCCCTGTTCTATTTATCATTAGTCCCAGTATTCTGCCTACCTCCGCATACTGGATCGGATGGTTGTCAAGGATGATGGGGTCCGGGTTTCTTTTCGCAATGTGTATTATCTGAAACTTTTGTTTGTTGGTGCTAATTTACCATTGCTTCTCAAAGTTGTTGATGAGTTCAATTGCTGCCTTGGTCTTGTCGGCTAGTAGCGGTTTTGATGGTCCCGGTTGGCAAATTATTTGGGTGACATCATCGGCGTATGTGATGTATTCTCCATGGTGGGGTTGGGATAGGTCAGCTGTATATATGTTGAATAGAGTGGGGGAGAGGCAGCTTCCTTGCGGTACTCCACTTTTCAGTTCTATTACGTCCCCCAAGTAGCTGCCGATATTAAGCCTAGCAGTTCTATTGTCTATAAAGCTGCAGAGAGTAGCAGTAAACCTCTCAGGAAGACCTAGTTCAGATATCTTATATTTTAGGCCTGTGTGCCACACTTTGTCGAAGGCTTTCGAGACGTCTCTAAGCACTATATTACACTGATCTTTTTTCGACACTGCATTGGCTATATGCTCGTAGATCAGGGCTATAGCTGTATGGGCCCTCTGCGGTTTCTAAACCCGTGCTGCCTGGTATTATACTTCCCTTCCTCTTCCATGTACTTCACCAGTCTCTGATGATATTTTTTTGAATATTTTACCCTGTACTTCGAGGAGGGAGATTGGCCTGTAGTTTTCAGTTTGGGTTGGGGGTTTACTGACTTGGGGATTAATCTTATTGTGGATTCTTGAAGCCCCCCCCCCCCTCAGCGCGGACCTGTGAAGCACCCCTTCACCCCACGTCAGTTCTCCCACTCCTCACCTGCACACATACTCAATTCACACACCTAGTCAAAATCTTGTCGTTCTTTCCCGAAGGCGACACCCGCGCGTGTGTGTGTGAGAGAGAGAGAGGGGGCAGATATAGGGATAGTGTGACGCAAAACTCCGTCCCTTCCGTCCCTGCCGTCCCTGCCGTCCCTCCTCCGCAGTGTATTCTAGCCAGGCCAGCAACCGTAGACGGGAAGGACAGATTCCGTTACTGTGTAAACAACCGTCTTGGGTTTTTTTTTGTATTTTTACCAGCGTGGCCATCAGTTGTCAGCTTTAAAATCGGGAAATGATTCAGTGCTTCTGTAGTCCGATTGTAATTTATCAGATAATAAATATAGCTTTAATGAAAGACGGTCGAGGTTATTGGGACGTGGCGGAGGGAATATGATTGGTGGAGGGGGGGGGGGAAGGGAGGAGACAGGATGAGAGGAAGAATTGAAGTAAGAGGGACAGGAAGAAAGAGAAGCAGAGAGAGATAGCAAAAGGGAGAAACAAAAAAAGGTTTTCAAGGGAAGAGTAGAGAAGAATGAGGGGGGAGTTGAGAGAGAGAGAGAGAGAGAGAGAGAGAGAGAGAGAGAGAGAGAGAGAGAGAGAGAGAGAGAGAGAGAGGGGTGAAGACACAGAGGACTGTAATACAAAGACTAATATTCCTAACATGTTAAGAGTGATGCCATAAGGCAGCCACGGAGCCTTCTTGTGTGTGTGTGTGTGTGTGTGTGTGTGTGTGTGTGTGTGTGTGTGTGTGTGTGTGTGTGTGTGTGTGTGTGTGTGTGTAGCTGTTTTAAGGTTATTGATAGTGTTGTTATTGATAAGGGCTCACACACGCACGCACGCGTGGAAGGAGCAGAAGCGCTGTGCCTGCCACTCTCCATAGTGTATAACAAATCACTGGTAACAGGGGAACTGCCAGAAATTTGGAAGACTGCTAATATACTCTCGATATACAAGAAGG
>WNGS01167840.1:6612899-6674739 GCA_020271785.1 Procambarus virginalis | reverse complement strand
GAGCCCGTCCTCAAGTTAGGTTAAGTTAGGATAAGGTTGTGGTGACCATTGTGGTGCTGTAACCCGTCCTCAAGTTAGGTTAGGTTAGATAGGTTAGGATAGGTTTAGGTTCTGTTGGCAATTATTTTGTGTATATAATAACACAAGGCGTCACCGAAGCACTGTCGTTACATGATAAAGACACATAAAATATATAAGAGGATTGACGGGATGGAAATACAGGAAATGTTCACATTGAGTGCCAGTAGAACATTGGGTCACGGGTGGAAGCTTATCCCGCCAAACACCACACCGAAAATACGACGTTGGTACCAACCCCCCCCCCTCATTAGTCTATTACTGAAGCTGCATTTTATCTCAACAATTTTATCCCTAATACTTTATAAGATCAATTCCATCCTTATTGTCTCAATCAAAGCATCTATTGGGCATCCTGAAATTATTCACATGCTTCATTTTGTACCTTCCCCAACTTGCTTACCAAAAAAACAGAAATGACAAGTGCAGTATAATGAACAAGGGATCTCATAGCACTCAAGATCAAGTACGTTTATTGAGACAATAAAATACATCTCAAAGAGATAGAGTAGCTTAGGTTATTTCTACCCTCCTCCCTCCTTCTACTTCAGTCCCTCAAGGGGCGCACAAATCATTGAGTACAAAGCCACAAATCACAGTACAAGAATCCCATTTAACATTGCAATAGCAGTCAAGTGTATCATGCATAGTACAGCCACTTCCCCGTCCTTTCCCAAACACGCCAAGGCTTTCAACTTGGACTGGACGGTAGGGCAACGGTCTCGCTTCATGCAGGTCGACGTTCAATCCCCGACCGTCCAAGGGGTTGGACACTATTCCTTTCCCCCCGTCCCATCCCAAATCCTTATTCTGAGCCCTTCCAAGTACTGTATAGTCGTAATGGCTTGGCGCTTTTCCCCCCGATAATTCCCTTCCCTTGCCACATTGACCCAACACACGGTTCAGCTCAGCCTCCAGGAATTCTCACCTGTATACCGAATGTAAGCCAAATATAATTATTGCATTTTAATTGTATTCTAGATTTTCCCCGACTTCTGCATTCAAACTGAATCTTGTCTTCATTAACTTCCAGTCCCATACGGCGACTCTCGGATGCTATCCTTTTCATTAGTACATTAAACAGGGAGGGACTTAACACTCCTCTAAGATGTGCCGAGTTTGTCACCTTACAGCCGACAAGCAGCCTTGATACCCCACCGGAGTCATTCTGTGCTGAAGATAGTCACCTACTGGTCACCTACTGGTGGGGTATCACCTACTGGTGGGGTATCACCTACTGGTGGGGTATCACCTACTGGTGGGGTATCACCTACTGGTGGGGTATCACCTACTGGTGGGGTATCACCTACTGGTCACCTACCCAGTATAACAATCGCCCATCAACCCCTGACTACCTAGTTCATACAAGATGACTTTTGAGTTCGTCTTATCAAACGCTCCTTGTAGGCAAATAAACACTCAATAGTAATACATTTTCATACTCTAGCAGTGAGATAACTCTTTGATTGATTGATGAAGATTAAGCCACCCAAGAGGTGGCACGGGCATGAATAGCCCGCAAACACTAACCCTCCTTCAGCACTGATATATATACTCCTCCAGCAGTGATATGCCCCACCTCTGGCAGTGATAGCTCTCCTTTACATGCTATTCATGCTCGTGCCACCTCTTGAGTAGCTTAATCTTCATCAGTCGATATATCTTCTCCAGCAATGATATCTCTCTAGTAATGATATCCCTCCAGTATTGATATTCCTCCAGTATTGATATCCCTCCAGCAATGATATCTCTCTAGTAATGATATCCCTCCAGTATTGATATTCCTCCAGTATTGATATCCCTCCAGCAATGATATCTCTCCAGCAATTATATTCCTCCAGCTATGATATCCCTCCTACAGCAGTGATATTCCTCCTCAAGAAGTGATATGCCCTCCCCTCCTACTACAGTAATATCTCAATATTGAAATTGGTGTTCAGTTTCAGAGACTTCAACCAGCCACACTGGGCCTACTATGACCAGACCAAAGAGCTGCAGGAGCTGGACGCTTGGGCCTCTGGGAGCGCTCCTGTGCCTGACCTTCTGGTCCTTGGTGAGTCTTCCCTTCAAGTGCAGGCGATGAGTCGATTGATTGATTGATAAAGATTAAGCCACCCAAAAGGTGGCACGGGCATGAATAGCCCGTAAGTGGTGGCCCTTTTGAGCCATTACCAGTATCAATAGCTGATACTGGAGATCTGTGTAGGTGCGACTGCACCCTGCGTGACGGGAGATGTTTCCCGTGGCGATGAATCACAATAACGTGGCTAAAGTATGTTGACCAGACCACACACACTAGAAGGTGAAGAGACAACGACGTTTCGGTCCGTCCTGGACCGAACTTGACGACGAACGGACTTGAGAATGGTCCAGGATGGACCGAAACGTCGTCGTCCCTTCACCTTCTAGTGTGACCAGCCCGTCCTTCTGTTTTGGTAGTACTTATAGTAACGATGAAGACCATAGTACATATCGCTACGTACAACGCATTTAGGAAGTAGAAATCTGTACTTTTGTATTTAGATAAACCGGAAAAGATTGTATTTATGTTGCAAAGACAACCTTGACTAACCTAACGGTCCTAACCTAACCTTCCTAGGCCTAATTCACGATATCTGAGGCCTTATATAGTACATATGTATGCTATACTAGGCCTAGGAATATTTAAGTTTGTTTTTAGCTTAATTTTTTTTCGGACTATAAAGTTAATAGTACAAAATTATACTAATTGCTTAGTACGTCAATCTTTCTACTATGGTGCACGTAGTTACAAACACTACAATATAAACAGGAGGATGGTATACAGTAGCTTAGGCTATTTCTACCCTCCTCTACTTTAGATCCCTCCAGGGGGGATCACAAATCCATAATGTACACAAATCATACTTGACATTTCACATTCCAATAGTCAACAACGCAGCATCAATACTCCTCAACCACTGATATAGTCCTTTTTCCCCATTGATATAGCTCCTCCGCAGCATCAGTCTTTCTCCTCCTCCAGGATACAGTTCGTGGCTGATGCAGATAACTGAGTTAACTATGAGAGACTCGCAGCACTTCCCACACGACATCCTCGACTTGCTTCTGACGATGCACCAGAAGGTCGTCCCGCTGCTGGAGAAGGTCTGTCTTCCTTAGTTTGTTGTTGTTTAAGATTCAGCTACTGGGAACTAAATGTTCCAAGTAGCACGGGCTATGGTGAGCCCGTAGTAGACTTATCTGGCACAGGAGCGGGGCTGAAACTTCCACCCTTCCTTAGTCTTTATACTGTCGGTCTCTCTTAGTCTCTATGTGTTCGTCTCTGTATCCTTCCCCCCTCCCCCGTTCCCATCCTATTCCTTCCCCCCGTCTCATCCCAATTCTTTATCTTCTTCCCCTTCCAGGTGCTATATAGCACGGGCTGTAGTGAGCCTTTAGGCTTGGCGCTTACTCCTGATAGTTCCCTTCCCCTTCCCACCCCTGGCCACACATGAAGCATTTAAATATTAGTTTAAATTCTTGCTCTCAGGTCTACAAAATCGTATATAAACTACCCAAGTATGTGATTGATTAGCACTAGTATAATTTTGTTTAGAAAACTATTTGGCGGGTCGTATTCCGGGAAAATTAGGATTAAGGACCTGCCCGTAACGCTATGCGTGCTAGTGGCTTTGCAAGAATGTAAAACTCTTGTGTATATAAATAAATAAATTTATATACGGTCATCCCATAATGTATACATATGTCCTTATGTGTACGCTAATTAAACGTGTGGAACAATACTTCAGCAACAAGCTGAAACTGCTCTAAACTGAGCTGGTTTAGAACGTCGACTCTGGAAAGCTGAATAGCTGCAGGCCTTGAAGTCAATTGCTTTACACCAAAAATGTATCCACATGAGTAATACATTTTATCATGCTTTTTTCTTTCAGATTTCAGAAAGGTGTCGTGTGTTGGTAGTGCCGCAGAGTCGCATGCGGCCTCACTCAGACTACAAGATGAACTTCCTTGCCGCCTTTAACCCAGCTTACTTTGACTGGTCGGAAAAGACCTTCCTGTACCTCCAGAGTCAGTACCGGACACCCCGGGGTTCAACGACTGCTCGCTCTGCTGCGGTCGCAGCTGCAAGTTATCGTGTTATTGAAGCTGCTCGTTCCCATGCGACTGCTGCTGCTTTATCTAGTTACTCTAATGGTCGTGACAATGGTACAGCCACTTCTCCTCTCTGGGGATCAAAAGGCTCATCAGGATCACAAGAAACCAAATCTGCAGAAACACCATGGATTGTACCGATATATTCAGACGAGACCATAAACCAAACTACGAATTCACAATCACAACAGACAGGAAGGTCTACAACGAAAAGATGGCAAGATACGTCGGATCTCATGGCCGACATGATCCAAACCGTGACCCAACCTCATATTACGGCTTCACCAAACTATCCAAAACCCCACAAACTCCCATACGTGACCACGACCCAGAGAGAGCTCTCAGGCGACTACCTCGACCACCTAGACCCTATCCAGACCTCCTCCTCGGGGTTGTGGTGGTGGGATTCTAGTCTCCCTCTCAATCTAGCAGCGATTCTAGAGTGTAATGAGTTGTACCAGCAAGGGTACACCTGGAGTGGGATGTACGCCGACCCTCAGCTCCACTGCAGGGACGGCCAGCACCCTGATACCCTCTCACTCTCCGACATGACCACCATGCTCATGAACCTTATGTGTAACTCCCTGCTACAACAACACGAACCCGCTTTGTGTTGTGGGTAGTGCCTTTGTGTTGTGGGTCGTGGCTTTGTGTTGTGGGTAGTGGGTTTGTGTTGTTGGTGGCGGGTTTGTGTTATGGGTAGTGGGTTTGAGCTGTGGGCAGTGGCTCTTGATAGAGGATTATCTCACGAAAGAAAGGCTCAGGTATGATATCAAAGTTGTATGTCAGGTGTAGGATCTGTCGAGTTCGTTACGACTCAGTGAGGAGTATTAAGCCCACCCTGTTTAATATACTAGCAACTGATTTGTGTATTTGTACTCGCTGGATTTGTGCGCCCCTTGAGGGACTTTAAGTAGACGAGGGTAGAAATAGCCTAAGCTACTCTATCGCTTTGAGATGTATTTTATTGTTTCAATAAACGTCCTTGAACTAGCAGCTTGCAAAAGCTATATTTTTCTGAGGTTTAAGTTTTTCAAAAATTACATTTTAGGCTGTAATCCTAAAATGGTATTCTTGAACTGTTGATAACCCACACTGAGATAATTTTGTAACACCTGCTGATGTAACATCTAAAAGCAAGGAAGTTGGAAGCATTATTTTTAAGACAGGATAATTTTTTCAGTGTAATCTATTAAGCCACATTTATATGTTGTAAAGTTTTAGTATTAAAGCGACTGTTTTGCCAGTACGACTCCTTAAATTAATACATTAACTTTAATGTTAATTAATTAATTAACTAACTTTAATTAATACGTTAACCTACTCTTAATCTCATGTAAATTGAAACCTTCTAAGAATAATTTCCTTTACAAAAAGTGAAGGACGAATTTGTATTTGTTATTGCATAATTCTTGCAGTGTGTTACTGCTGTCCACCATTGGCATTCTCTTAACTTTTTCTTCCTCCTCTTGGAACATCTTGATTCTTGTCTTTATTTGTTTCAAAGTTGTTTGACATACAACATCGACAAGAGTTTTTTTTCCGAGGCTCTCTTCGCTATCTTATCAACTACCTCATTCAACAGTATTCCCACATGTGAAGGGATCCGCATGAATCTTATACACATTTTTTGTAATGTCTAAACATTATCTCTACACTTGATCACAATATTCTGGTATACTGGTCGTCTGCTATTTAAAGACTAATGTTCCTTTATTGTTTATAAAGAAACAGGCATGTTTACAATATTTGACTTCCTGTAATCCTGGTTACAAGTTTCTCTGGGAATTCTCATTATCTGCCGATGTAGACCTGACCAAATGTAAACTGTGTCAACAAAATTATTCGCACACCCTCCGTCACTATGTGATGGAGTGCGAAAAGATACGTGAATTTAGAGACAATTCTATAACCAATGTTCTAACGATGTGTAAATATTTCATTCAAAATGATCTGCTACCAGAAATTTTAGCCAATTATCCCCAGTTTGCTAACTGTAGGTAGTAACTGAGTGATTGTAACCTATCCACCGCTGTCCGCTAGATGGGGGGGCGGTGTGCAGGACAAACCTATCAATTGTGACACTAGCTCTCCACATATGTCAGTTGCTTAATTTAGAAACTGTACTTGTGGTCGATCTCGAACCCATTGTTGATGTGACGACTTATACTAAATTTTGTAACTAGCTCATCAAGATTGTAACTTGCTTACCTAAATGAATTGTGGGGTTCAGTCCCTGAGCCCATTATGTGCCTCTGTAACCCTTTCCACTACCGCCCACAAGATGGGTATGGGGTGCATAATAAATGAACTAAACTAAACTCTAATCCTACCAATACACCTTGGCGTTCAGCCTGCGTTGAAGACACATTATCGGTTAAGCGTAACAGCTGTTGTTGTTATAGATTCAGCTACTCGGAACAAGTTCAAGGTAGCACGGGCTATGGTGAGCCCGTAGAGGACTTACCTGGCACAGGAGCGGTGCTGTCTGTGCGTAACAGCTGTTTATAGTTGATTATATGTACTTATACTTTTGCCCCGGGGATAATAGCGTCACATGTTAAGTAGCTTACCTCAGTAACCTTAGGGACTACCCTAAGAGATTACTTGGAGGGTGATTAGTGGAGATTAAGTGACTAGGGGTACTGGTCGTTATATTCAAACCGGCTATAAAAGTCGCAAGAAGTAGAGGTCTCACTCAGTTACTTGTCAGCTGTGGTGCGAGAACGTCGCTGCTCCGCAAGAGTGTTGTAGTGAAGCTTCGCGTGGATACTCTCAGAGATCACCATAACCAACCCTCATCAAGGCCCCTTGTGGATATTGCTGCTCTAAGGTAGTATTACTGACCCGTCCAGACATTACTGACCCGTCCAGACATTACTGGCCCGTCCAGACATTACTGACCCGTCCAGACACTACTGACCCGTCCAGACACTACTGACCCGTCCAGACACTACTGACCCGTCCAGACACTACTGACCCGTCCAGACACTACTGACCCGTCCAGACACTACTGACCCGTCCAGACACTACTGACCCGTCCAGACACTACTGACCCGTCCAGACACTACTGACCCGTCCAGACATTACTGACCCGTCCAGACACTACTGACCCGTCCAGACATTACTGACCCGTCCAGACACTACTGACCCGTCCAGACATTACTGACCCGTCCAGACACTACTGACCCGTCCAGACATTACTGACCCGTCCAGACATTACTGACCCGTCCAGACATTACTGACCCGTCCAGACATTACTGACCCGTCCAGACATTACTGACCCGTCCAGACATTACTGACCCGTCCAGACATTACTGACCCGTCCAGACATTACTGACCCGTCCAGACATTACTGACCCGTCCAGACATTACTGACCCGTCCAGACATTACTGACCCGTCCAGACATTACTGACCCGTCCAGACATTACTGACCCGTCCAGACATTACTGACCCGTCCAGACATTACTGACCCGTCCAGACATTACTGACCCGTCCAGACATTACTGACCCGTCCAGACATTACTGACCCGTCCAGACATTACTGACCCGTCCAGACATTACTGACCCGTCCAGACATTACTGACCCGTCCAGACATTACTGACCCGTCCAGACATTACTGACCCGTCCAGACATTACTGACCCGTCCAGACATTACTGACCCGTCCAGACATTACTGACCCGTCCAGACATTACTGACCCGTCCAGACACTACTGACCCGTCCAGACACTACTGACCCGTCCAGACACTACTGACCCGTCCAGACACTACTGACCCGTCCAGACACTACTGACCCGTCCAGACACTACTGACCCGTCCAGACACTACTGACCCGTCCAGACACTACTGACCCGTCCAGACACTACTGACCCGTCCAGACACTACTGACCCGTCCAGACACTACTGACCCGTCCAGACACTACTGACCCGTCCAGACACTACTGACCCGTCCAGACACTACTGACCCGTCCAGACACTACTGACCCGTCCAGACACTACTGACCCGTCCAGACACTACTGACCCGTCCAGACACTACTGACCCGTCCAGACACTACTGACCCGTCCAGACACTACTGACCCGTCCAGACACTACTGACCCGTCCAGACACTACTGACCCGTCCAGACACTACTGACCCGTCCAGACACTACTGACCCGTCCAGACACTACTGACCCGTCCAGACACTACTGACCCGTCCAGACACTACTGACCCGTCCAGACACTACTGACCCGTCCAGACACTACTGACCCGTCCAGACACTACTGACCCGTCCAGACTCTACTGACCCGTCCAGACTCTACTGACCCGTCCAGACACTACTGGCCCGTCCAGACACTACTGGCCCGTCCAGACACTACTGGCCCGTCCAGACACTACTGGCCCGTCCAGACACTACTGGCCCGTCCAGACACTACTGGCCCGTCCAGACACTACTGGCCCGTCCAGACACTACTGGCCCGTCCAGACACTACTGGCCCGTCCAGACACTACTGGCCCGTCCAGACACTACTGGCCCGTCCAGACACTACTGGCCCGTCCAGACACTACTGGCCCGTCCAGACACTACTGGCCCGTCCAGACACTACTGGCCCGTCCAGACACTACTGGCCCGTCCAGACACTACTGGCCCGTCCAGACACTACTGGCCCGTCCAGACACTACTGGCCCGTCCAGACACTACTGGCCCGTCCAGACACTACTGGCCCGTCCAGACACTACTGGCCCGTCCAGACACTACTGGCCCGTCCAGACACTACTGGCCCGTCCAGACACTACTGGCCCGTCCAGACACTACTGGCCCGTCCAGACACTACTGGCCCGTCCAGACACTACTGGCCCGTCCAGACACTACTGGCCCGTCCAGACACTACTGGCCCGTCCAGACACTACTGGCCCGTCCAGACACTACTGGCCCGTCCAGACACTACTGGCCCGTCCAGACACTACTGGCCCGTCCAGACACTACTGGCCCGTCCAGACACTACTGGCCCGTCCAGACACTACTGGCCCGTCCAGACACTACTGGCCCGTCCAGACACTACTGGCCCGTCCAGACACTACTGGCCCGTCCAGACACTACTGGCCCGTCCAGACACTACTGGCCCGTCCAGACACTACTGGCCCGTCCAGACACTACTGGCCCGTCCAGACACTACTGGCCCGTCCAGACACTACTGGCCCGTCCAGACACTACTGGCCCGTCCAGACACTACTGGCCCGTCCAGACACTACTGGCCCGTCCAGACACTACTGGCCCGTCCAGACACTACTGGCCCGTCCAGACACTACTGGCCCGTCCAGACACTACTGGCCCGTCCAGACACTACTGGCCCGTCCTGACACTACTGGCCCGTCCTGACACTACTGGCCCGTCCTGACACTACTGGCCCGTCCTGACACTACTGGCCCGTCCTGACACTACTGGCCCGTCCTGACACTACTGGCCCGTCCTGACACTACTGGCCCGTCCTGACACTACTGGCCCGTCCTGACACTACTGGCCCGTCCTGACACTACTGGCCCGTCCTGACACTACTGGCCCGTCCTGACACTACTGGCCCGTCCTGACACTACTGGCCCGTCCTGACACTACTGGCCCGTCTTGACACTACTGGCCCGTCTTGACACTACTGGCCCGTCCAGACTTTTCTGACCCGTCCAAACGTTAATGACCCCACCACCACGTTACGCGGTAATTGGTTCCACAAATCAACAACCCTGTTACCGAACCAGTATTTATCCAGGTCTTTCCTAAATATATACTTGTCCAATTTATACCCATTGTTTCGTGTTCTGTCTTATTTTGATACTCTTAATACCCTATTAATATCCCCATTGTTATGTCCATTCAGCCACTTGTAAACCTCACATCATGTCAATCCTATCTCTTCGCCTTTCCAGCGAATGCAATTAAAGCTTTGTTAATCTTTCTTCATATGAAAGATTTCTAATTTGGGGAATTAGCTTTGTCATCATACACTGGACACGTTCAAGTGAATTTATATCCATTCTATAGTACGGCGACCAAAACTGAACTGCATAATCTAAATGGGGCCTAACCAGAGCAAGATATAACTGAAGAACCACACCAGGTGTCTTGTTACTAACGCTTCCATTAATAAATCTATTTTTAGTGTCCTATTTGCTTTATTACGAACATTCACGCATTGCTCCTTTGGTTTTAAATTCTTACGAATCATAACTCCCAGATCCCTTTCCCAATCCTACTTCACAATCTCAACACCATCTAGCTCGTATCTTGTAACTCTATCATCATTACCTGGCCTCAGAACTTTACATTACTAGTATATGAGTTGTCGGGGTCGACAGTGCAAGCACACGTAGGTGAGTACACAACTGGGAGTGTACCAATGTGTAAGTTGAGGTCCCGGCAGTGTACTCGTCTACATGTGCCTACATGGTCGAGCACACGTAGGAGAGCACACAACTGGGAGTGTACCAATGTGTAAGGTGAGGTCCCGGCTGTGTACTGGTCTACATGGTCGAATATCAACTCTTAAAGCCCTGCCTCCGGAGCCAGTCTGTAATTTAAATGTTCTTTAATTTTTTAATGTCAGTAGGTTTTGGCTGTATTGATTTATTAGTTTGTGCTTTATTAGTAATTTGTTTTTCTTTTTTAGAGTTCATCTTTGTCGGTTGTCTAAAACATCTAAAAAAAATGGAGGTAGTGCAAAGCTCAGCTGAGGTGATGTACACTCTCACCGTTCCTCAGTTCTCCTACCAGGAGCTCGGTGAAACCTTCATCACCGACTTCCAACTGTCTGTGAACGGTGTGCGAACCAGCTGGAAGGCCACTCTCACACTCTTTATGAAAGAAAACGTGTGTCCCAGCCAAGACCCCATGAACAGAAACATTGGAATAGCGTTGGAGTGTTTGCAATGCAATATTAATCGTCCTGACTTCAAGGTGTATTGCCGTCTTCAAGGGAAAGGTCAGCACGAGAAGAGGCTGGCACGATCTAGCGATGGTGGCTGGAAATGGCAAGGAATTCTCGTTTCCAGGATGACCCTTGATGTGTTCAAACTCCTGAAAGACGATGTGCTGACCGCTCACCTACGCTTTGTGGTGAGGGAAAATGATATGGCTAAAGGACTGGATTCCCGGGAAGATCTGATTCTCCACTTACTGAAAATACAAAAGACAGGAGTGTACAGTGACATTGAAGTATTAACAAGTGATGGCATGAGACTCCCAGCACACTGTGCAATACTGAGTACCCGATCGAACCTCCTGCATAAGGTTCAGTCTGCGACAGAGACTCGTGAATGCGAAAATGCCAGCACTATACCCCTTCCAGGTACGAGGATGCCTAGTGCTAAGACTTCCCCGACAAGAGCAGAGATTCCACTCGATAGTACCTCTGAAGGAGTAGGAGTAGTACACCGTTCAGTAACCTCAATGTCGCCAGATTCTTCCAGCACCAATCGCGGGAAATCGCAGATGTCAAGACCTTCAACCATACACACAAAGGTGAGTTCGTTGCCAACTATCATCAGCTCACCTGTTAGATGTCTTAATCCTAGTAGAACACCCAGCAAGCCTGGCATGACTCACAACAAACGCTGCCTAAATAACAGCACGATGTCTCCCAGCAAACTTCCGATTCCCAATACAACGCTTCCCAAAAAGAATCTTTTCTCTACCAGCCAACATCTTTTGTCTCCCAGCCAACGTCTTTTGTCTCCCAGCCAACGTCTTTTGTCTCCCAGCCAACGTCTTTTGTCTCCCAGCCAACGTCTTTTGTCTCCCACCAAGCGTTCCCTGTCTCCCAGCACGCGTCCTCCTAGCAAGCGGTTCATGACTCCAAGCAAACTTCTGACGTCTAGTAAGCAACTGAGCACCCCTAGCCCCTCCATTGCGGAGACACCTTGCAGAAGAATGCTCAGAGCTCCAGAAAAAAAACATGATCGAGAACCATCTGATACCTTTCACACGGAACCCCTTTCATCAGATCGTGGCATATGCTTCCCCGCTGGTGAGTCAAGTACACCACTAAAGCAACTCGAAATCCGAAGTTTGAAAACTCCCACCAAGAAAGAGTTTGTTAAAGTGAATATGTCGTCTTCCGTCACGCAGCAACTTCTGGAGTGGATTTACATAGGTAAGAAAAAAGTTTATGTAATTAATTCAGTTACAAAAATATTATAATTTGCATAGTCTATATGTTTAAGGAATTGCCTACTGGAAGTATTGACTTTTCGGCAATATTGACTGCTTAAGTTAAACCACCAACTTTACTCACACAAATATAAAATTTCGCACTATTTCATTAATCTAATGTTGAGCGTTACAAATGGATTAGCCTGATGGTTAGGCGTTTGCTAGAAGTACTAAGATATGAGCTTAGCAGGCTTAGCAGGCTCTTAGAATACGGATTGTATTCGTTCCCTACCTTCATATTTGACGTTCTCCAAACTTATAATTTATCCCAGATTTTGACCCAATATCCCATATATTATTGGTCAAATTTTTGGAGTAATGCTGTGGGATTAAACTTGCTCCTCTGGTCATCCCAGATGCACCCAAAATACTATTGCCTCTTGGGTACATTCCATAATATTGCTCCAAATTTTGTCATGAGGTGAATGGTTCTATCTAAATTGTATCCTCATCGTATGGGGCAGTAGGCTTATTGCAGTGCTTCTTACTTCCCAAGTTTTTATGTTCTGAATCATTGCAGGTGATTGCAGCGACCTGGGTCGTCTAGCACGACCACTGCTGGTAGCTGGTCTGCGTCACAAGGTGAACGACCTGGTGTGGGCGTGCGAGAATCACCTGGCGGCCGAACTCACGCCCACCACCGCCCCCGACATGCTGTTGCTGGCCCACAAATACGGGGCTGCGAGGCTCCGCCAGGCTACCCTCCAATATGCCCTCCAGCATGTGCGTATTGTCCCTCTTGTGCCCACGTTCTCGCCACATCATGACTTTTCTTGACCATAGCCTAGCTTCGCGACTTACATTTGTAGTGAATGTGTGTGTGAAAGTCCGCTTTCCTTTCGTCTAGTGATGCAAAGCCGAGTGCTGTACTAGTGTACTACCCGTGGCCTAAACCTCGACTAGATGAAATGTAGACCTTCACACACTATATATTTAAATGGAATTATGCCCCTCCAGCATAATTCATGCAGCAACTGGCAACGTCCATGGCGTGATGGTATCTAATACTTTACATGCATCTTTCCTACAGGCAGCAGAGGTGACAGTGCAGCCTTCCTGGTCATCCCTTGCAGCCAGCGCTCCCAGCCTCATTTTAGAGTTCTCACTACTACTCGCCCAGCAACCCAATGTCAACACCACATGCAGTCCAACATTAAGACCTGACTCTATCGCACACCAGGGACCCATCCCATCCCACGTTAAGGACCAACACCGTCCTTCACCAGACTGACTACATTCCACACCGGGAATAGATTCCATTCCAGATCAACGACAAACTACATCCAACACGTGGGACTAAGGTGTCGGATGGAGTTTGAATCGGTCCCATACCTGGGACCGATTCCATCCCACATCAAAACACCAAGGATGTAAATGTATCAATCTTTATATCTACACACGTACATACTCATACAATGTCACGCTTAAATAATCTGTATTGACTACCAGGTCCTAGTTATTTTTAATCAGACATTAGTGTTGAGCCCAGGAACATCAACTAAATTTCGGAGGCTTGAGGCAAAGTGAAATTCACACCAGTTACTCCATCTATCATCATTCTATTATGCAGGAAGAACCGCACGTCTATGGGTCATCCAATAATGTTAGCAGACTTCTAGATGTTACCACTGCTAGGCTTAGGCTCGGCTACAAGTACCTCTGGGAGTTTGTAACATCTGCTGATGTAGATTTGACTAAATGTAAACTCTGTCAGCAGAACTATTCGCATACTTTGCGTCATTATATAATGGAATGTGAAAAATTGCGGAATTTAGAGATAACACCATCAATAGTGTCCAAGAAATGTGTAAGTACTTCATTCACAATGATGTGCTGCCCGAAATTTTAGCGAAGTATCCAAAATTTGCTGACTGTCGGTAATGCATGCACATGACTGTAAAGCTGCCGCCCAGTTGGGTGGGTGTGGAGCAAGACTAGTAACTGTGTGACTCACTATAGATGTAAAGTGCCTTGTATAGTGACTGTTGTGAGCCTCTTGTAATGTCACTTGTGACACCTCTTTGTGTCACTTGTGACACAAAGATTCTTGATGTGTGTATTTGTGTGGGTGATTAGATATGTATGTGTATGTATATGTGTATACGTATATATATATGTACATGTATGTATGAAGGTGTGTACATGTGTATACAACATTGATAATTTGTAACTAGCGTCAAACATTGTTATTTGCTTAGCTAAACGAACTAGAGGGTTCAGTTCCTGAACTGATTATGTGCCTCTGTAACCCTTTACACCTCCGCCCACGGGATGGGTATGGGGTGCATAATAAAGAAAGAAATTGAAATTGAATACTGTTTAATGTAGGCTGAAAGCAAGAGATGGATAACGGCAAAATGTATGATGCTAAATTATACTTGTAAATTTATATATAAATTATTTATATATATCTATATTATATATAAATTATAAATAAAAACTCGAGTTTTTGTTAACTTTCAATGAATGTTATCAGGTAAGGTAGACCTTATCTTACCTTTGTAGACGTGAAGAAGAGTAACTTAACTAGCCCATTTAGCTCGTCCTCCCAGTGTCACTTGGCAGCCCGAAACTGCAAAAAGCTCTAGTGAGACGTTTGGGTTAAATATTAGAAATTTGGAGGTTAAACTCCAAGATTATAGCACTAATTTTGCTACTATCACTAATGCTATTAGTACTAATTCCCCCCCCCCCCCCCCACCATCCTCAGACTCCAGTGTTTGGCGTAGGTTCTAAATCAATGTTTCTCAACTTTAATATTTTTTTTTTACCAATGAACCCCCTTTACACTTTCGATTTCGTTCTCTTTCCAAGATTGAGACTCAAAAGTTGCATTCCAAATAATATACATAATATTGGAAAGTCGTTGATTTTTCTATATTAGTGCATCAAACACCAGGGAACGCATCTGGTGAAGAACTGCATATGCATTTATCTAGACTATTATAGAGTTTAACAAATTGAATAGAAAGAGAAAATGTTGATGGATCTTAAACATTCTCTTCAGGTTTTATCTTTAAACTAACAAGCTAAACTGAAGTACCGTCAATAAGGTGAAAGTTAAATAAAATGCCAGGGTATTGGACATTTGACCAGGCCAACAGCCTGGTTGATCAGTCCAGCAACCAGGAGGCCTGGTCGATGACCGGGCCGCGGGGACGATAAGCCCCGGAAGCACCTCAAGGTAAGGTAAGGTATTGTACTTCAGTTTATTCAAAGTGTTTGGAAAGTCACAACGCAAGTTATTTTCAATATCTGTTGTTTCATTTTCACTTTCAACAGAGCTGAAAAGTCTTGCTCAAGAAAGACAAATGGAAGTAATGTACGGATAACTCTGCGAATTTTGGACTTGCATCGCACGTTAAGGGCCGAAACTGTGACTGATCTCTCATCGAACATCACTCTTGCTCCCGAATTAGTCTTCAGCTCCAGAAATTCATCTTTACAGTAAACAAGAACATTTTCAACTGACAATCTGAAGAATTTCGCATTAAATGCAAATCGTCACAATTCGGAAAAATATCGGACGAATTAATTTTGTAGTGCAAATTCCAGGAGTACTTTGTCATCAGCACCGGCAATATGAACTAATGACAGCCTCTCAAATATTGCAACTTTTTTTTATTTTGACCCTTCTCTTCCAGTTTCCTATCTATCAGTATTTGCTTTTTTCCAGTTTTTGTCTATATACTATATCCATCTGTGTGTGTCTACGAATCTGTCTGTCTCTGACTCCTTCGTTCTCCATCCATCCATATCTCTTGCTCGCTTGCTCTTGCGCGCGCGGAGGTGAGAAGTTGCAAGCATTGTTGTGACTTGAGGACGTATACGTTGTTCAAGAAGGTGGGCGTAGGCTGGGAACGTGGGCGGGTACAATAGGTCTGGGGTAGGCTAATGAGTTCCAGACTGCGACCCCGGATAATTGAGCCAACGGTGGCGGGAAGCGCGGCTGATCTGCCGGAAACTGTCGCCATTGTTGATGGTATTGTCACTCCACTCTCCCCCTCTCCACGTCACTGTTCCTTTCTCTCCTCTCCACGTCACTTTCTCACGCTCTAACCATCTCACGTCCTCCCATCACCCCTCCACCCTTCCCCATCACCTCACTCCCCTCCCCATCACCTCACGCTCTCCCCCATCACCCCACGACCTTCCCTGGTTCTAGTCCCTCCCGTGTTCCCTGATGCTTGACCCCCTCTCATGTCCCTATAGGTCAGGATCCTCCCCATGTCTCCTGGTCTCGGTTTCTCCTCAAATACGGTTAACAAAAAATAAATTGGCAAGTATTTATGTTCATGACACCTCCCCATGCCCCATCTCCCCCTCCCCCGTGTTTGTACAGCCTCGACATAAAAAAACACAACAGCCTCCTGGTAAGATAGTACTGTTTTTGCAACTATGTGGACCAGGGTACACACATCGAGGTGAAGGACAAAAAGTGGAAATTTATTACAATTAATTATATTGAGTCCGAAATATTTTGAGTCCGGAGTCCTAGGAATATTTTATTTCTTGTATAGCCCATATATGCAGTATGTTAGGCCTCAGATAGCGAGTATTAGGCCTTGGATGTTTAGGTTTCGTTAGCAACGTAAATAAACAAACTGCTTCCAAGTTGTCCATATTTGTGCGATCGACCACATTGCTACTGTAAGCTGCTTCATTTTAGGAGAATGGGGTGGACTAACATCGTCCTCGATATGAATATAAAACCTATCCAGGGAAAAGTAAGTGAGGATGTAAGGACAATGGCGGCGGGGCGAGCGCCTAGACTGACAGCCAAGCCACTGGGCTGACCTTCCAGCAACACACTCGTGCAGAAAATGCCTCTAAATTGCGATGAGATTCGTTGTGTGTGAGAGAGAGGGGGGAGGGGGAGGGATTGTGTTTTACTGAGGGTGTTGTATCAGGGAGAGTGATAGGCATATCAGGGAGGGTGCTAGGGGTGGGTATAAGGATGGATGTTAGGGTTGTCAAAGATGGTGCTAGTGTTGATCAGGGACTGTGGTAAAGTATCTGGGATGTGTTAGGGAAGTTATCTGGAAAGGTATTAAGGTATCTGGGAAGGTGTCAGGATATCAGGGAAGGTTTTAAGGTATTAGGGTATCAGGGAGGGTGTCAGGGGTATCTGGGAAGACTTCAGGGTATCAGGGAGGTGTTGGGATATCAGAGGGGGTATTATCTTGTCCTACACAAGATCTATGAAAAATGTTGCAGCCAAAAGCACGTTAATACTTGGTTCTCTGAAGAGGGTCAGTGTATCAGTTAAGTGTTGTAGGCTGTATAACACTTAACTCACAAATTACATCTGTCATGGAAAACTCTTGACAAAATTTGGAATTCCTCTCCATGCTCCTATCTAATGCGTGGAGAAACCACAAAACCCAAGTCCTGTCTATCCAAAAACCAAGACAGGAACACAAATGCTGAAAAGCATTCGTAAAGTGATCGATGCTAGGCTGCACACCCAGACTCTCCAATACACAGCAGTGACAATGTCGGTATATACGTAAATCTTTAATTAGTCAAATGACGTCTATGCAGGAGGTCAGGTTTATTCATGAATATGACATTGTATGCCATTAGTGTTCACTTGGACATTAATGAAGTCAGCCAATAAGGATGGAAATAATTGACAAAGGATGTGGGTTACCCAGGTGGTGGTGGTGATGATGGCGGTGATGTGTGGTGGTGGCAGTGGAGTATTTTTTGTGGTGATTTATTTTTTTCAGGGATATTCCTGCGCGGGCCCTAAGCCTCTGGCTGGCCCACTAAGTGTTGCTTGTTTCTGTTTTACTTGCGGTAATGGTGGAAGTGCTTACCTAATTGTGTCTATGAGTTAGTGAGGTCAAGCTCTTTATGTCCCGCCTACTAGCCTCGTTGTACCTGTTGCTTTACAATTTAACTATTTTGACGTTCACATTCTTTGACGAATCTGGTCTTGTGGATGGAGGTGTTGTCCACAACGTCTTTCCGTGCATTCCGTTTGTTGACTAAACGTACAGGGTACGATCATTTCCTTGCATTTCTTCGGCCCATATACGTTTCCAGCTTCTACCTGTGTCCTATCACTGAAATTCTAACCCTTCCCCCAATACTATGTAAGTTCAATTCCATCTTCATTTTATCTGCAACCTGCTCCTTTAGTGTGTGCGTGTGTACTCACCTATTTGTGCTTGCGGGGGTTGAGCTCTGGCTCTTTGGTCCCGCCTCTCAACTGTCAATAAACCGGTATACAGGTTCCTGAGCCTATTGGGCTCAATCATATCTACACTTGAAACTGTGTATGGAGTCAGCCTCCACCACATCACTGCCTAATGCATTCCATTTGTCAACCACTCTGACACTGAAACAATTCTTTCTAATATTTCTGTGGCTCATTTGGGCACTCAATTTCCACCTGTGTCTCCTAGTACGTGTGACCCTTGTGTTAAATAGTCTGTCTTTATCTACAATATCAATTCCCCTGAGAATCTTGTACGTGATGATCATGTCCCCTCTAGCTCTTCTGTCTTCCAGCGACGTCAGGTTTAATTCCCGTAAGGTAAGATAATTATCAGGGAAAGCACCAAGCCATTACGACTATATAGCACTGGGAAGGGGGTCAGGATAAGGATTTGGGATGGGACGGGGGGAAAGGAATGGTGCCAACCCCTTGGACGGTCGGGGATTGAACGCCGACCTGCATGAAGCGAGACTGTTGCTCTACCGTCCAGTCCAAGTGGTTGGTTAGACTCTCCTCGTAGCTCAAATCTCTCAGCCCAGGTAGTAGTCTGGTGGCAAACCTTTGAACCTTTTCCAGTTTAGTCTTATGCTTGACTAGATATGGACTCCATGCAGGGGCTGCATACTCCAGGATTGATCTGACATAGGTGGCATAGAAAGTTCTAAATGATTGAACAAATCCAGTGTTCAGTGTTGTAGTGTTCTGAATGATTCCTTACACAAGTTTCTAAATGCCGTTCTTATGTTGGCCAACCTGGAATATGCTGCTGAACTTATCCTCTTGACATGGGCTTCAAGGGACAGGTCTGGCGTGATATCAACCGCCAAGTCTTTCTCTCTCTCTGACTCTTGAAGAATTTCATCTCCCAAATGATACCTAGTATCTGGCCTCCTGCTCTCTACACCTTTCTTCATTACATTACATTTGCTTGAGTTAAACTCTAGCAACCATTTGTTCGACCATCCCTTCCGTTTGTCTAGGTCTTCTTGACCCAGACGTGCGTGCGTGTACTCACCTAATTGTGCTTGAGGGGGTTGAGCTCTGGCTCTTTGGTCCCGCCTCTCAACCGTCAATCAACTGGTGTACAGATTCCTGAGCCTGTTGGGCTCTATCATATTTACACTTGAAACTGTGTATGGAGTCAGCCTCCACCACATCACTTCCTAATGCATTCCATTACGTGCGTGCGTGCGAACGTGTGTGCGTGCGTACGTTTTTGCGCACTACGGCACACTTTGTCCTAAAAAAATATTCTCTATGTGACAGAATATGTTAAACTGTTGACAAATTTTTAAATAAAATAATTTGAGCAACAATTTACAGATACTATAAACCTTCTGAAAAGTTCATTACAGTTTCATCAGTTTGTATAATTTGCACATTCAGAACAAACTCACTGCCAATTATGTATAATAAATAATTAACAGTTAAATGCCCAGCAACATGAGCCCTACAGTGAAGCGTGTTGTAGTTAAACAATTCAGTCACGAGGGCAGCTCTGTTATGGTATTTACGAGGGCAGATCTTTGTCACGTCATTGATGAGGCCTGATCGTTGCTATGTTATTTATGAAGGCATGTCTCTATTATGCCATTTATAAGGGATGATCTTTGTCGTGTCTCAGACTCTTGAGGATCTCGCTCCTCCCTGCTACTCATACACCTCTTCACCAGGATACAACAAGAGGCCAAATAGTAAAACCAATTAAAAAAAAATAACAAATTTTTCAAAACAAACGACCTGGCCGTTCTTGGTGGGGGTGGGGGGGGGAAGGCCGCTATTTCCAGCCAGAAGCGTGTTTTCTGCTCTCCTTTTCCAACCTTCAAGGAATTGTTGTTTTTCTAGTTCCTCCACCGAAAGAGGAACCTGTCAGTGTAAAAATATAATTCTCCCAGCCACACTGCCAAAGGAAAGGTCTAGATTATAGAGGGGTTGGCATCCTCAATTTTTGCAGTGTTTCGATCCTTAAATACGCTGGACATTTTCAGGTGTATATACAGATAGGTACAGAAAAGTTCAGCCAGAAAAGATTGTTGTTGTTTAAGATTCAGCTACTGGGAACAAAACGTTCCAAGTAGCACGGGCTATGGTGAGCCCGTAGTGGACTTACATGGCACAGGAGTGGGGCTGTAACTGTTGAAACATTTGTTCTGCCTGAGATTTTATGCCGTAGTACTAGACCTAAGTTTCCCTAAGGTGTCTTACCATTTTAAGAATATTCTAGTTACCTGGGAGATTTGCAAGCTATTCATGACCGTGCCACCTCTTGGGTGGCTTAATCTTCATCTATCATTCAACCTGGGAGATGATCACCTCCAACCTGACGCTCAGTGCCCTCTTACATTGATAGAGGTAAGTAAGTTAAGTTGTGCTTAATATACACTGACTAATTTAAAATAAAAATATTTCTCTGACCTGTCAGGCTCCATCAAGCACCGAATTGTTCCATCAATAAACATATGTCTTTGTTGTGTTATGTATAGACACGTTCCATTATTATTATATCGTTATCCATATATTTTACTCCTTCTTCCTCGGTGTACAATCAACCAGGAGCACAGGTTGACGCAAGTAAGTAATTATCAAAAAGAAGGCACCAAACCGGGGGGTTGACGCAAAAACATCTCCAACAGGTAAATTCTTACCCGGCATCATCTTTCACTCACTTTATCTTAATGTGGACCTCGCAGACCACGACTATTAAAGCAACAGTCTGCATATTGTCAATGTTAATTTTGTAGCGTTAAAGGCCACCTGATCATAACATTGTTCATGTCACACTGAAGAAACTGGATACGATTCCAGGATTCGCTTATATGTACTCATGTGATTGTTGCCTTTATAGTGTGCTTACATTCTATCACAAGTTTTAATTACACTTTACTTTTCTGTATATTTCTTTGATAATGTTCTGTAATTCATTTAGACAATAACTCGTTGAAGATGAGGCAGCCTAGTGAGCGTGCAGATATTTAAATTTAATTTCAAATTATATGAATCTCGATATTTTATTTATTTTTTAGCTAATATTTGCCGAGTATTATGTTCATATTTTAGCAGTGATGATAGGTGTAATTCTCAAAAGCGTCTAATGACAGTAAATAAAAGAAAATGTTCATGAATTCATTGCCTCAGCTGCTCCTTACAAAATTTGGATTTCCGAGAGATAACCCATCAATTATTTATATATACTTTTTGGTACCCTGGTCGACCCTGTCTCTGTATCTGCGTGTGTCTGTCTCTATCTCGTCGTCTCTCTGTACATAGGTCAACAAGTGGACCAGCGTGGCTGTGTGGGCGAGGAACATTATCAAAATTAACATCAAAATGCATTTTCCTTGCTAAGGACAAATTACGATGGAGTAGATTTCTTGTTATCATTGTCGTGACTAATCAGGGCAAAATGTTTATTCACAAGATTGTAAGAAAAATAATTTTATAATTTTTTTTTTTGAGAGAGGGTGAGCCCAGTATCCAGTGCCAAAATTGTCATGGGAATCGCTATAAGACCGTGTTATGTTATTTATATTATTTATTTTATTTGTACCGCCGCCACCTCACCTGTGTTGGACAAGTTCTCCACAACAATCATTACGCAAATTTGTGTGAGGCTTGGGGCTGATTCAACAAACAGTTACGCAAGCACTTACGAATAATTTATGAGCTCCGAAGCACTAGGAGACTGTTTATAACAGTAATAACGTTTGACTGGGAAGTTTTGATGTTCGTAAACTGCTTAATAAATGTAAACAAAGCTGCCGAAGTTTTTGTAAGATTTTGCGTAAATGCTTGTTGAATTCTGGCCCTACCCTCCAATCTCGGACATACACGCAGACATTCTATTTGATAGGTATAAATAAGTTATATGCAGCCCAATCTCCTGTTTATATAGTACTTATAATAACGATGTGGACCATCGTATATATATTGACGTAATGATAAATTAGAAAGTAGAATTTAGTACTATTGAATTTGGACAAACCGGAAAAGATTTTTCATTTATGTTGCTAATAAAACCTAACATAATCTCACCATTCTAGGTCTAATACACGCTAGCTGAGGCCCAATAAAATATATATATTTGCTATACTAGGCCTAGGAATATTTACGTGATTATCCAGACTACAGTTTTTGGTCCGTATCCCTGTGAAACAAACCCTGGCTTCTCTGTTTGTAACCAGCGTAAACAAACATGGCGAGGACACCCCTGCCTTGTCCCGAGAGCGACCTGGGAAGGTTACTGCGGTTGAATTTCATTGTGCCAGGTGAAATGTCTCAGGACCGACCAAGGAAGTTTCTTGTGTCATCATCAAGTGGTTAAGTCTGTCCTGGGCGCCCGACCACGGCGTTTGTGATGGAAAAGTGGTGACACAATGGACGGTGAGTAACTCTACTTGTTCTCTAGGATACTCGATTTCTCTGAATTCACATTGGCCTGAGTAAGTTAAGTTTAACTTAACTGAGTAGGTTAAGTTTCATATTGAAGATTTGTTACCAGCTGTATTTGCTTCAATTATATAAATTCAATTATATCTGTGGTCATAGGATGCAGCAGTTTGCGCTTTCGTCCAACCTAAGACATGGTCAGACTGGGAGGACACGGGCAGGGAGGAGACAAGACAAGAGACTTGTATCTTAGCAGGACAAAATAAGACAACTTTAGAATAATTGAATCTTTATTTCCGGGTATCTATCGACATGTCAGAGCAGTAATAATAAGAACTGTCATTAAAAGCTGTAGCCTTAAGGGAAGCAACACGTAAGTGGAGGGACTAAACATTTAATTGTTTTGTTTAAATATGAAGAACAAATATTGTCTGGGCACTAAAGTTAATACTTTTCTGTAGTTAGCGGCTATGTTTTCAACATCTCTGGAAGCCGCTTTGATGAATATGCAAATATTAGATTATGAGCAAATTAATTTATTTATACAGGTATTCACTTTTGTATGTTTCCTGTATATTTGATGGAGATTAATGAAAAAAGTGTAAATGTGTCTATTCAGATGGTAATTGACCTTGATGCAGGCTTGAATCATAGCTAGTCGAACATTGCTTGCCTGCTGGGCAGATTCATTGGAGCCGTTGGAGGCAGCTTCCTGGATTCAGAAAAACTCACCATCTGGGCTCTGGAATAGATCAACGCGTAATGCTGCTTTCCTGCCATCTTCATCTTGTATATAGGCCTATTAAATTGAACTCTCTGCATTTTAAAGAGTGTATGACCTGGTATTAAATTAAATAACTTGATAAAATGCACTATACAAATTGATGACTGATATACTAAGCTGTCGTAGCACAACAAAATCAGCTTCTGTATTTAGATTCATGCATTTCCCCTAAAATGGTTATAGAAAACGTGCATGAATCGTTCAAGGATTTATTTCCTTAATAATTTAAACGCCATCTGGAATGGTTAACAACGTCGAGGATGTTGCTGGCTGTGAACACTTGATGGGTGCATATATGTACATAGAGAGCGTGGCAAACAACACGTAGACAGCTGAACACTGAGTAACTGACACAACTGGGAATACATGTACTCCGTTTTCTTTACCTGTTAATAGTATCACGTTCCCCTTAAGTTGTAAGAATTTATATTATTATATGTAAATCATTAACATGTATCATTTGGCACATCTTTTAGATTAAGCGTCCGTGGTATATTTATTGGCATCCTTCCTTCATATAGAAACCAAATATTAAACTAATCGAAATCTGTTCATAAACGTGTATAAACGCAGTGTTACATATGAATAATCCAATCGTCGCACCATGATTGTGTGGGTGACAAACTGTTCCTTTAAAAAGAAGTTGGGTACAGCGTTCGGCTCAAAAATGTTGGATCATATTTTCAAATAAACATTCTTGGGGTAGTAAGGGAGGCTTGGAGGTTAGAAGCAGGAGACGGCGTTGAAGTAGCACCTCCAGTACAGCCGCCCGTCGCCATTTCCTCGCCGTTGAAGATCCATCTGTAGGAAGAAACATTTACATTCATTATTGGTACATTTCCTTTCACCTCTCAGTAAAATTAAGTTTCCCTGGAGTTAGGCTATTCTTATGGGATGCATCCTGGGGAAGGTATATATTTAGCCTGGGTGAGGGGGGGGGAGGGAGGAGCTCGATAAGCCTAAATACCCATATGGGCTTTCTTTGACCCAGATGGAAGATGTTGTTGTTATAGATTCAGCTACTCGGAACAAGTTCCAAGTAGCACGGGCTATGGTGAGCCCGTAACTTACCTGGCACAGGAGGGGGGCAAGAAGAACGGGCTATGGTTAGCCTCGTGGACAGGAGATGTCTCCCAGATGGAAGAGATACCAGTAACGTTTAAGTAACTATCACCTGTTTCACCTGATCCATAAGTCGACGCCCTCAACGAAGAAGGTCTGGGACGACAGGGTGAGGTGAACGCACGATTATGTATGTTTAAAACTTACATGTTAGTTATGTATACTTGTGTTCACCGCACCGTTGGTATATTCCTGAAGTTAGTTTAGCCAGATTATGCGCTTCATCCATACCCATCCCGTGGATATGGTGAAAGGGTTATGGAGGCACATAATGAGTTCAGGAACTGAACCCATTGTTCATTTTATTAATGTGAGGCTAGTTACACAAATTTTTAATTCACACACATTTTGTAAAAATATATATATATATATATATATATATATATATATATATATATATATATATATATATATATATATATATATATATATATATATATAACTCTTGTTTGAACGGAAATATATATTATATATATTTCGTTCAAACAAAAATGAATGGATATTACTTTTGATCTGAGGATGCTTTCAGGTGTACAGGTATGGTGGTGAGTGAGAGGACAGTAAATGTGAGACGCAAGACGAGGGTGTACAGTGATGTACACTGAGGGCGCCAACCAGAAACATGCTCACATGAAAAATCATTTCTGTTCATTCTGGTTTAATTTGCATTTTGTAAAGGTCGGTGCTCGGTGTACTCACCTAGTTGTGCTTGCGGGAGGTTGAGTTTTGGCTCTTTGGTCCCGCCTTTCAACTGTCGATCAACTGATCTTCAGATTCCTGAGCCTACTGGGCTCTATCATATCTACATTTGAAACTGTGTATGGAGTCAGCCTCCACCACATCACTGCCTAATGCATTCCAACTACTCTGACACTGAAAAAGTTCTTTCTAACGTCCCTGTGGTTCATTTGGGTACTCAGTTTCCACCTGTGACCCCCTTGTTCGCGTACCAGCCGTGTTAAACAATTTATCTTTATCTACCCTGTCAATTCTGCGAATTTTGTAGGTCGTGATCATGTCTCCTCTTACTCTTCTGTCTTCCAGTTTCGTAAGGTGCATTTCACGCAGCGTTTCCTCGTAACTCATGCCTCTTAGTTCTGGGACTAGTGGCATACTTCTGAACTTTTTCAAGCATCGTCTTGTGCTTGACAAGGTACGGGCTCCATGCTGGGGCCGCATACTCCAGGATTGGTCTTAAATATGTGGTATACAAAGTTCTGAATGATTCCTTGTACAGGTTCCTGATTGCAAACGCCGCAGATGTTATTCTTTTTATATGGGCTTCAGGAGACAGGTTTGGTGTGATATCAACTCCTAGATCCTTCTCTCTGTCCGTTTCATGAAGTACTTCATCTCCCATTCGGTATCTTCTGTCTGCCCTCCTGTTTCCACTGCCTAGTTTCCTAGGCAGTTTCCACTGCCTAGTTTACATTTACTCGTGCTGAACTTTAATAGTCATTTGTTGGACCATTCATTCAGTATGTCTAGGTCATCTGTTAGCCTCATACTAACTTCTTCCGTCTTAATCCTCCTCAAAATCCCTTTCAGCAAACATTAAGAGGAACGATTCAATACCCTCCGAGAGATCATTTACATATATCAGAAATAGTATAGATCCAAGGATTGAACCCTGCGGGACTTCACTGGTGACGTCTCGCCAATCTGAGGCCTCACCCCTCACAGTGACTCGCTGTCTTCTGTTGCTAAGGTACTCTCTTATCCAATGGAGTACCTTCCCTTTCACTCCTGCTTGCATCTCCAGCTTTTACACTAGCCTCTTGTGTGGTACTGTGTCAAAAGCTTTCTGGCAATGAAAAAATATGCAGTCTGCCCACCCTTCTCTTTCTTGAATTATTTGTGTTGAATGATCGTAGAATTCAATTAATCCTGTGAGGCATGACTTGCCATCCCTGAACCCATGTTGATGCTGTGTCACAAAGTTCCTTCGCTTTAGATGTTCCACTAGCTTTTTTCCGCACAATCTTCTTCATCAACTTGCATGGTATGCAAGTTAAGGACACTGGCCTGTAGTTCAGTGCCTCCTGTCTATCCCCCTTCTTGTATAACGGGACTACATTTGCTGTCTTCTAAATTTTTGGCAGTTCACCTGTTACCAGTGATTTGTTACACATCATGGAAAGTGGTAGGCATAGTGCTTCTGCTCCTTCCTTCCTTTAGTATCCATGGTGGTGGTGGTGGTGGTGGTGGTGGTGTGTGTGTGTGTGTTATTCACGGTGGGGTGGGAATAAACCATAAATTGTACTGAGTTGATACAAGAGGGATTTGTCGTAGAGACAAATATATCCAGAGAGCACAATACTGTAGACTTACGGGTCCTGCTGCGTAGGTCCTGGTCCTGGGGTAGGAGGCCGGGGCTCCTGACGAAGGGGAGGCCGGGGTGTCGTCAAGCGCCTTCTGCAGGGCGAACATGAGCTTGTCCAACACTATGGCCGCTCGCTTCCTAGGCGTTGTCACCTGTTGGAAGGCCAGGTGGAGTTAGTGTGGGATTGTGGAAGTCAGGGGGACAGTGTGAAAGAATCACGTTTTATTGGGAAAAATTAAAGTACTTGAGAAAACTGGAACGCGGGAGAAAATAAGAAAGTATGTGATAAAAATAGAGAACGGGAAAACTAGGGAAAGCGTTCGACAAAATAGGAAAACATGGGAGAGAAATTGGAGAGCATGGGGGGATGCGTGGGAGATTGTTAGAAGAGAGTATGGCGAGCCTCCTCCCACAAGGAGTCCAATCCGTCCTCGCCGTTCATTCGTCTTCCAATCCTTCATTTTGAGTCCAGGATGACTAAGTGGTGAGTGAGGCGGAGGTCGCTTTGTAGCCTCCTACTGATGATTGGTCATACACAAAGGGTTCTCAATTCCACTATCGGGCTACCGTACCTTCGGCCAACCATCAACTCATTACAATATACTAGCCGTGAGGGTATCCACACACACACACACACACACACACACACACACACACACACACACACACACCCCACACNTTTGATCTTCCTCTGTGGGTAGTTAGCTCCGGGGAGCCGACGGGCCCCCCCAGAAAACCAGCGTTGAATGTAATGAAACGCCATTTTCTGGGTGAGTCCCGGAGGCTCCCCGGCAACCCTCCCTCCCTCCGTCGGCGGTTTTTCGCGTGTCTTGACATCCAGCCTCAGAACTGATGGGTGGATAGCCGGCGTGGAGGTCTGGGGCTCCACCTTCCCCTCCCGGGGAGGGGGGAGCTGCGCAGACAGCGGCGCGGTGACGTGTGACGTCACACTAGTTTGCTTGTTTTTCTGTTTGGGAGTTCTATCCACTAGTTCGGATTTTGGTAGCAATTTTAACCAGAATAGGGGTTTTTTTTGGGGCGCTTACCCTTTCTGGGTGCCTGTCCCGGTCGATGCAGACATAGAATGCTTCCAACCACACGGGGCTTCTATAGGCCATTGCTCCTCGTGCCTCTCTGAGGGGGCCCGGTTCTGGCCGTGGTCTCCGGTAGGCCTAAGACTCCATACACATGACTGATGCCAAAGTCTGAAATTAGCATATCAGCCTGGGATAGCTCCGGGAGCCTCCGGGACTCCCCAGAAAATGGCGTTTCATTACATTCAACGCTGGTTTTTTAATGCTTTTTCAAGCCAAGATGTACTTCTCAGCTTTTTGCAAAATTAGGTTAAGCTTAGTTAAGTACTGTATAGGATAAATTAAAATACTCTCATAACATTAGGAGCAAATTAAAGTTTAGCACTTGTTCTGAAACCAATCTGCACATAACAAATTTAAATGTGTGAGTAATGTATGTAATCTACTTTAGTAGGAAATCTCTCATTAAAAAAATAATTATTTTTACTGTTCTCTTTAGCACCCCCCTGATGACATAGCTAAAGGAACAGGCAGAAATTGGAATATGCTGGCCATATACCTAGAATTAGCCCCAGGAGATCGTCTTTCTGTCCACTCTTATTACCGACAAAAATAGCAAAGAGGTATGTTTTATTCGGCACGGCTATGTTTTGTGAATTTAGAATAGACTGATATTGACTGTCTTGACTAATAGTCATTATTTCTTTTATTTTGCACTCACCATTTTCATATGTTTTGTATTATTCATCTTATCTGCTTATTCTTCACTGTATCTGTCCAGTACACCTGACTCCTGATACTATGAATTTGTTTTTCTTGCTTCTGTTTATTTAATCTTATTTTAGTTTTTAGTTAAAATTTTAATAAGTGTTAATAAATGTAAAGAGAGTACCTGAGAATGCTCAGCAGTTTAGCTATATTATTTTATTTTTGTCGTTTACTGATCATACATAGCCATGATGATATTTGATTAGTCTTAATGCATCACATTGTAAAAATGTATCCATAAGTTGTTTTTCATGTTGATAGGCTATACATCTTTCATTCAGAGTAATTACTGAAATTATTATATTTAAACAAAATTGTCTCTCTCATCCTTGAATAATGGGGTGGAGAACATACGCATTAAACAGTAATCATTATTATCCTGCTTCCGACTTAAGTGAAGCAGGAGCATAAACTGGGCTGAATTTTACCACTTTTACTATTTGGTCTTCCTTATTTTCCAGTTACTGAAGAGAACTGCAGCACAAATTATGAATCTAGATGTTACAAACCACCCACCGATTGACACTACTGCCCTCAGACTAGCTTAGCAGAATTACTTTCAGAACGTCCAGATACAGCCAAGAGTGCCATCCCAATTATCTATTCCCACCACCCATCAGCCATCACCCAGCTCAGGTATACCATGCCAATATTAAGTCTTTTAGTTTAATTCATTATATATTTATTAGTTTATATTTTGTCCTATAAAATGAGTGATTGTTGGGTTTAGTGAGATGCATAATTTTTTCTGAGTAATCACAGTCAGTTCTTCTGAGATAAGAATCCACTATCATTATCTGGATAGTTTCTTTGGTAATAATACTTAGGCATTTCAGGTTATTAAGTGAAGTTGGTCAAGTGAAGAGAACATGTGAAACCTTGCTTTGTGGTGCAACTCAACTTTAGCCCAACAGTACTTCACTCCAGAGATTATAAGACTAACTCCTCCACTACACATAGCCGAAGATGAAGTTAGTAAAGTTTGTTGTTTTATTAAAGAGTGTAAAGTTACCATCTCGATGAATAGGATACATTTTCATTAAAATTCAGGAAATGTATGTAGAAAATATCATTCCTGTCCTGTTCTAAACTTTGTTTTTGGGTCCAATTTATCTGAACTCAGGCCTCTCGGATGCACGTGGTCACTTAGCCCATCGTATGCCCATTTATGATGAATCTACCACTTATCACTTTTAGTAGTCAGTAGGTTAAAGTTGAATGCCTCCCAATGATGACAGTAGTTTTGTTGAGTTATGTTATGTTGAGCATTCTGACTTTAATCCCTGTTGTGATTGATAACCTTTATTATTTGGTTATAAAGGGGCTGGCAGCATTAGGGTTATCTTGTGATTAGTTGTTCTCTAAGCCACTTGAATTATCTTACTTGCACTGGCAGTATGTATTTTAGGCAATAGGACCAGATTGAATCATTAGATATAGGTAGATGGTTGGGAGATAGATTTATAAACTTGTACAGTAGTTGGATGGATGAAAGCATATAAATATGATTTAGAAGCAGATGTAAGTTACAGATAGGGTTTCAGCAGAACCTTCAATATTTATGGTAATGCCATAATGCCAAAATATGACAAAATAAGTGATGTGGGTAGGGCCTTTGGCTAATAGTAGCACAAAACTTGAAATTATGCAAAATTCCGTGCTGCAGCTTGCATAGCCTTAATGTAATACCTGCCTTGGATAAACTAGCACTAACACATAAACACTAATAGTTTAGTAATCATATTGTACTTAATAACTGTTACATGCAAATACAATATTAATATATATTTGTAGTTCCAAACCAAAGAATAATGCAATATTTTGTGTTTTTTATTAATAAGTTTGTTTAATGTAATTTGAAGTTCATATTTAGTACAGAGTATATTTCTCCCAACAGCTAGTATGGATAACCCCAGTCGACCGGGCCGAATACAAAGTTATGTACGATTCAAGTATGTGTGTCCTTAGTGGTGGTGATGCCGAGGCCAAGCGTCTAATGGCTAAGGCCTTCAAGGAAACATTATCATTACCTCAGCAACAGCACCTTCTTGCAGAGCTAGATAAGGACCCCAGAATGGTATATCACACTGGTCTAACTCCTCCCAAGGTGAATAATGTAGTAGTATTTTTTTATTTGTATCCTTAGAACTTCTCACTGTACAGAAAAGGAACAGTCAAAGAAGCATATTTGCACAATTTAATTGTAAAATCTAATATTTTTTATTTTTTTTATTATCAAAACATCTAAACTTCATTTTCATGGATTATTTATGCACTGACTTTTTCTTGCCCATCCATCCACTTGTATTTGTTGGTAGAACAATGGCCTTGTTTTCTGGGAGGACTTTCCTTGTTGACTACCTGGAGCTAGCTGCCCAGATAGCTCTACACAAATTATGCTGCACCAGGCCCTTGCAAGTCGCAAAATGCCTACTGCTCACCAGAAGCTAAAACCTGGTTCACTCACAGGGAGCAAGGGATACTAGATCACCCAGACCAAGAGGAAAACCCACCAGAAAGGTAAAATGCACCAAAACAAACAACCTCAAGGATAATATTAGCAACCCTGAAAACTAGGAACACATTAGTTAGGTTATTACCACTGCTAGTTCTACACTTCCATCACCAGATGGCAACCCAGAAAGCCTTAGTCACTGGATCAGTCATGTGCTAGATGTGGACCTGTCTACTACCTCTCACTTGGTGCTTGGTCACCTGGTGGAAGTTTCAGGTCCGTCTGGTACGAGCGTCATTGGCCCTCCTGTAGCTCATTATTTGGATTTTTCTTCTGGCTTTACAGGGTGCATCTCCATAGCATCTTCCTTCCATCACACTCGCCCCTGTTGGGACTGCCTTGATCCAAGGGTTGGGTCTTGTGTTAGGCTCTCTTGCCTTTCAGGGTTGTTAGTCAGGTTCTCTTCACTGGGTGCCCTGCACAGTTTGAGTGTTTCACCACCTTGTGGCTGGTTCTGTGGCTTGTTTTCTTAGCTCCTAGCTCTGGGATCCGGCTCTCTTCCACCTGCCCCCTGTGGTTCATTGTCTGAATTGAGCGGAAATCACTTTGGTTCCCTTGTCCGCTGAGCTGGGCTTTATGTTTGGCTCTTTTTCTGGCATCTTGTGGTTTTTAGTTCTCTGCGTGTTTCATGTGTGGGGTGTGTCCTGTATTATAATGGAATGCCCCTCTTGCTACCATCCCATTGTTACAGAGTGGACAGTTACCAATATGTCCTTCCATTGAATTTGCAAGATGTTTTGCTACCTTCAGGTGGACCTCTTTGTGTTGGAAGGAGCTTCCTTCCTATATCATCACTTCTCAGTTCATGAGGTTCTCATGGCAAATGACTTTTGGCTACTCTGGGGTCAGTGGGGTACATCTCCCTTCCCTCAAGTGCAGTTGCTACTTGATCTTTCCAAACTGGAAATGTTTTTGGCAGAATGATCCTTCTGAATCCTTGGGGCCAACTAATCCTACCCAACTGGGGTTAGTTAGCCGGCTCGGGAGGTCTGAGACCCCCCCCCCTTTCCCTCTCCCGGGAAGGAGGGGAAGTTGTGCAGACAGAGGCACGGTGGCTGTGGTGACATCATGCTTATTGTTGATTGGGGAGTTCTGCTTGCTAGTTCAGCTTTTGGTTTGCAATTTTTAACCGGCTGTAGTTTGTTTTGGAATTCCTACCTTTCTGGGTGCCTGACCTGGTAGATGGCAGACATAGACTGCTTACAATTACACAAGGATGTCTATAGGCCATTGCTCCTCGGGCCTCTCTTCAAGGAGCCAGGTTCCTGCTCTGGTCCCCAGTAGGCCTAGAACTCCATCGACAGACTGTTGCCACGGTCTAATATATATACACATCGGCCCAGTATAGCTATGGGAAGCCTCCAGATCTCACCCAGAGAATGGCGTTTCATTACATTCAACGCTGATTTTTTTATAATATTTTGTTTTGTTGGGCCTTCCTGCAGGGTGCAGGTTGAGGAGCTTCATGCTTTCCTTTAGAAACAAAGATTTTGTTCTTTTGCCCTTGGTGGGTGGCTTCTTTATTTGCAACCTTCTCCATCTTTACTGAGTACGTATGAGAGAGCTGGCTTCCAGAGAGGTACATTATTTGTTGGTTCATGGTTTGCTCAGCTGGGGGATGCATCATTTGCTGTGCCTAGTTTCAGCAATTCACTGGGATGCTTTTGGTGTCCTGTAGTTTGCTAACCTTGTGTCCTTGGTTCCATGTTCTAGTGCCCCTGTGTCTCTTGTTGTCTGCAGTGCCATTAAGTTTAGCAATCCTGTGGACTGCCTTTGGGTTCGGGTTGTTCACTAGTTTGTGGCTCTGTCTGCTTTCTTTTCTAATGTGACTGGGGCTGATACTCTGGCTTCTGGATTTTGGCACACTACTTGGATGTTGGTGGCACAATATCTCATCAACGTGTTTGGTCTGTGCCGGGCTTGTGTGCATTAGGTAGGATTACGTGATCTTGCTGTTCCCCCTCTTTGGAGATTACTGGTTCTAGTTCTCCACCTCTGGTGTGTCCCATTTGGTTTGTTTCTCACATTGAGATAGCTCCAGGGAGCCACAGAGAGCCCACCCCAGAAAGAAGCGTTTTAATACATTTAACACACTTGGTTTTGCAGGGTCAGCATTTAAACCTTGATGGTCCAAGAGGTTGGGTATTGTTCTTTTACTCCGCTCTCAGACCACTTGTATTCAGATTCAGATGGAGAAAACAAACAATAATACTGTATTATACCAGGAAATCTATCTGGAAATAACCACAAATCAGAGAAATATTTAGATTCAGTAACAAATTTTCACTCAACCAACAGATAACAGAGCCATCTAGGGCTGAAAATATTCTAGAACTGATCTTCATAATCAATGATGAAATGATCAGGAATATTACAATCTCGGATACCACATACATCGCAAGCTCATTGAAGTGCAAACTAACATCAATACCCGTAAAAGATCTTAACAAAATTATCAAGCAAGAGAAGTTATTCAATAAATTAAATTTTATTAATAAAAGGATGGACTGAGAAAAATAAACATGGAACTTACAAATATTCAATGGAGGAACTGTTCTAAATAATAAAAATCCCACACAAGGAATAGGACAATTGACTGCCAAAGCACATAAAGTCCATCTGAAACATCTCCCTTTGTGGAATATCAGAGAGAACCAGCTTAGAAAGAGACTGCAGATGGCACTACAGAAAAGGGTAAAAAATAACAAATGCTTCCGAATCCGAATGATACAGGAGAAGATGCCCATTGGGGCGAGCCTTGAAGTGGGGACAGCTGAAGAGAAGTCGGTGAGAGGAAATGCTGAAGTTGAAGAAAAAGTGCCAGGGCTAGACCCAGCTGCTTGTCCGAGTGTAGATGCTGTATCAATCCATATCTGGCTAGGCTGGGAGACGGGTCTGGAAGGCGGCAGTGGAGGTTTTCTTTCCTCTTGGTGTGTGGAGTGTGTCTACGTCGGGTACCACCATCTCAAAACGAGCAGAATTAGGTCCCCATCCCCCTAAAGAGGGGGAAGAGAGCGGCTGCTCTCAGTTGGTTTCTTCTTAGAATCTTCTATTTTTTCTTACTTCTAGTAGTCATTTGATGTTCCTTGTACTGGGGGTAGTCAGGTGGGAAGAGATCCTTAAACAATGTTGCTTCATCGCACTGCGAGAAGATTTCTTCTTTCGATACATTCCAATGTTGTTGTTGGTTTGGGTTGTTCAGCAAGGCTTCTGCAAACTTCGCGTTGAAGAATTTACTGGTGAGGCGCCTGTATTCAGGAGATCCATAAATTTGCTTTTCACGTTCCTCGTAGAGTTCGTTGATTCTTGGAGATTGCACTGGTAATGAGTATGGTGAGTGTGCTGCAGTGGTCTCTGGTGCTGGGGGTGATGTTTGTGTTTCAATTTCAACATAGGCGTTCGAGTCGTCATCAGAAGACGTGGTATCAGAAGCCACGATATCAGATGTAGTTGCTGGTGTATCTGGAGTTGCTGGTGTATCTGGAGTTGTAGGGTCTAGGTTGACAGGCGTCTCTGGAACGGGGTCGGGCTCTGGTGGAGAGGAGCCAGCAGTAAACATGGCATGGTAGGGGATAGTCATGTTTGCTTAACAAATGCTTAAGCAAACATGACTATCCCCTACAAAGAAAGAATAATTTAAACGGAAAGTGAAGACAAAGAACTGAGACTGAAGCAATCATATGAGATTGAAGAAATTAAATTAGAACAGAAAATCATACAAAAGATAAAGAAAATTCCAAAATAATTGTTCACATATGCAAAACCAAAATCAAAAACCTCTCTCAGTATTGGACCTATGGTTACAAGTCAAATTTCGTACACAGAGGATGCCAAAGCAATTAGTAAAATTCTAAAAAAGCAGTATGAGGACATGTTTAGCACCCTAATAAGCAGCATGAAAGTGGAAGCTCCAGAAAGCATCCTTATGATTGATATTCATACCCCTGAAAAAAAATCAACACTAACTCTGCAGATTTTGAAAGAAAAATCAACTGCATGCCCATGCACTCAGCTCTGGGTCCAGACTCCTGGAACCCCAATATGTATTTATAAAGAAAGTGCCAGTAGCACAAGCACCCAGTGTAGTGTGGAGAAGAAGCTTTGACACTGGGAAAATACCAGAAGCAGAATTCTATTATATTATAGATTATAATAAACGTTTTTGAGAGCATGATCAGGAGTCAGATCTCCAGTTTTATGGAGACCAATGACCCCCACGACCCAGGCCAACATGAATTGAAAGTGGGAAGATCATGCCTTTAGTAGCTACTCGAGCACTATGACAAAATCACTGATGCATTAGAAGAAAAACAGAATGCAGATGTGGTATACATGGACTTTGCAAAGATATTTGATGAATATGACCATGGAGTGATAGCCCACAAACTGAGGTCAATAAGAGTAATAGGTAAAGTAGGGTGATAGATATTAAATCTTCTGTAAAACAAGAGTAGCAGTTATTCAAATAAAATCTAGTCCAAGCATAGAGAAAAGCTCTGTATCTCAGGGCACAGAACTTGCACCACTGCTTTTCCTTATTCTCATATCAGATATAGACAAAAATACAAGTCACAGCTTCGTGTCATCTTTTGTTGATGACACAAAAATCGGCATGAAAATTAGTTCCATAGAATACATTGGAAAAACTACAAGCTGATATTAATATGTTTTCGATTGGGCAGCATAATGTTTATGCTGCCTGTTTATGCTGTTTATACATGATGTTTAACAGTGATAAATTCTGGGTACTTAGGTATGGTAAAAATTAAGACCTAAAACAAAAAAAACAGAGTACATGACACTATTAAATCTGCCCATAGTAGAAAAGCAACATGTAAAGGATCTAGGAGTAATTATGCCTGACAACTTAAAGTTTATCAAGCAAATACAGTTTTAAATTATATATTTGATTTATAGTATGTGTGTATGTTGTAAAAAAATTACAAGTATGGTCATTGTTGGACGTCCTCTGTAAGAATTCTGCTTATCCAAATTTCTGGCCTATCTGGAATCATCCCATATAAATCAGGTAAGTGAGCCTAGACAGTATAGTGTCAGCTAGAAAAATGATAGAATGGATTATGAGAATTTTCAAATCCAGGGATCAAAACTCCCAGAGTCCCATCCAAATTCAATCCATGGACATATCCCTTCCGAGTGCTATACTTCATAGTCATACTGGCTTAGTGCTTTCTCCTGATGACTACCTTACAATACCTTTCATCACCCAGAATGTTAAATAATATGTTGGGTTTTTGTGATGTCTATGTAAATATAAGAACATGTATTGAACAGAGTGAGAATAGCTTGAAGTACCTCATTCTTTTAGTGTAATTATGTCTCGATAAACTTGTTTCAGTTTCAAATTCCTTTCATTCTTGGTTTTAGTCCTACTGTTCTTCAGTTCACTCCTCATTTATATTCTTGCATTATACTTCCTAATGATACTTAACCAATACAGTATTTTAATTTTCATTGTGTTGTAGAATGCTCCGAATATTTAACTCAGATCCTAATAACCCACATTTACCTCTTTTTCTGTAAGGTGTCCACAAGTTGGCTAATTGGTTATTTGAACATTTATTAAGTACATGTTAATATCTGCAGCTGCCTGACCTGGTCGAACACAACCCGCTCATTGCCATCGAAGTTTTACTGAAGTTAATGCAGTCAAGCCAGATCACCGAGTATTTTAGTGTTCTTGTCAACATGGAGATGTCTTTGCATTCCATGGAAGTAGTAAATAGGTAAGATCAACTAAACAAAAATTTCACTTCAAATAATGGTAGAGAACTAATTTCTTTGGGTCATAGATATGCAGATTATTTGAGATGTGAATGATGTAAATGCTGTATTAATGGATATCTTTTTTGAGAACTGTATTACTAAAACAAATTATGGGAAAACAAATAACATAGGAACTAAAACTACTCAATTATTCCTTATTAAAACTACTCAATAGCTTGGTTGATAGAGCTTTGGTCTCTCACACATGGGGTCCAGGGTTTAAGCCTCCTAGAGCCCAGGTGAATGGAACATAGGCATTAGTTTGAAGGAGTGTACTTGCTGTGTTAGGAATGAGAACCATAAAGTAAACTATACACATACTCCACTGACTAAATATAACTTAGATTGATTAATTCTGTGAAAAAGGCTGGATGAACATATTAACAAGTTATAAGGGAATTCAAGATCGTGAGTGCTTGAAATAAAGTATTTTTCATTAAAGTTATATTCAAAGTTACCACTTTGTTCCTTCCCGTAAAACCTGTAATCTTGTGTACTCCAGAGCTGGAGCAGGAGTGCCCTCCAAAATTCACTATTATTCCTAGGTAACCAGGGTCTAAGTTCTGCTTTTGTTAGCTAGCAAATTGTTTCTTTGGAAATTTTAGCTCTGCTACCTGCCTAACAGGGTGTCAGCATCAGCTGTATTATTTTAATTGTCTGGAGGTGAGGAGAGAGAGAGAGAGCATGGAAATTTTAACTTAGCATTGATAAATTTTTAATAAAGTTTGCATGATTTGTTTAAGGTCCTTGAATTTTTCCTGGTCACATATTATATGAGAAAGTCACTCATTTTAATGAGCTTTAGTGTACTAACTTGCCTCAAAATGCTTTACATAATAATGTACATTTGCCCGGTAGGTTAACAACTGCTGTGGAGCTGCCATCGGAATTTGTACATCTGTACATTAGTAACTGCATCAGTACCTGTGAGACCATAAAGGACCGCTACATGCAAAACAGACTTGTTCGACTAGTGTGTGTGTTCCTGCAGTCTCTCATACGTAACAAAATAATCAATGTTCAGGTGAGCTAATGTTTTTTCGTTTTGGCTCAAGGAATTTGAACACAGGTCTCTTTCAGTTTTTGTAAAAAAATCTTATCAGAACTAGGGTAATAACCCAACTTCAGATTACAGATATATTGTATCTTAGTTTATTTCATTTATTAAACAACCTATACCTATCCTGTGAGTGGTAGGTGGTAGTGGAGAAATTAAAGAGACACATAATAGGCACAGAAACTGGACCCCCCCAATATTTATTTAGCTAAGCAGGTTTTGGCATTGATGTGTTGGTTACCGGATTTGCTAATATTTACATCAACAGTCTGTTCAGTGTTTTGATTACTTTAGCTTAATTAACAGGTCACATAATGTGTTCTGAAACTGAGCTCCATAATTGTTTAGGCTAAGCAATTAACATTTGTTTTTTATTACTTAGTTTCATTTGCCTCAAATTTGTGATAAAGATACATCTCAATCTATTTACTATTTACTAGTTATAGACTGTAACTAATGCTATGATATATGGTAAAGAGAAAAGCAAGTACGAGACTTATAGGCAGTGAAAGCTCACAGACAGCCTGTGCACTATCTACAATAGGCAAAAGTGATATCTGGTGAGAATTTTGGGTACTATGTCATCCTGGATAAAATACATGAACATGTGAACATTAGTGATATAGTCTCTAAACTCTTAGAAAGGAATAGTTTTGTGACAAAGTTTACATTTGGTCAGATCTACTTCAACAGGTGATGCAAACTGAGTGGTATTTGTAGCCGAGCCTAAACCAAAAAGTATTGTATAATAACGTTTAGAAGTCTACTGGCTTCATTGGATAGACATGTGATGATAGACGAGATAGATTTTGTAAATATCATTTTGTCTCGGGTCTACTAAATTTTGTTAGAATTCTTTGAATATTACTGCCCTCAGTCTGTTCACAGGCAATCTAAGGTTATAATCAACTCCCTCTTTAAAAGCATATGCTTTGGCTAAATCATCAATTCCATTACTACCACCACCCTGATGATCACAGTTGAGGTGGAGAGACAGTTACTAAGACAAGACAGGAGAGCAATAAAGTAAAATATTGATAATCTGGAATTCTAATTCAGTAACCAGCCGCTTCCATAAAACACAGATATTTGAAGAAAAAACATTCAGTATTAAATTTGTTCTTATGTCTGTCACTAATTTCAAAATCAAAAATAGGATCACCACATACAAAATTGTAACAGGAAATGGACCAAGTTCTCACAAGTCAAGTCAGACCTGGCCCTGGGCTGGGCTTGGGGAATAGGACAACCCCCAGAACCTCATCCAGGAACCAACAAAATTAACAAGGAAAATAATAAAAAAATTGCAACTTGAAGAACAAGAAGACATAGGTTCAAATTAAAGAAACAAAGCTGCCGAAAAACCTATCGAAAGTACCTGTACGCTTTTGTAGAGTGGCAACCAGTTGGAACAAGTTAAGTGAAAAGGTGACGGATGGCAAAACCATCAGTACTGGTAGTTTCAAAGTGTCATATGACAAAGGATATTGGGAAGATGAGGCACTACAAGCGTAGCTCTCATCCTGTAACCATACTGTACTTGGGTAATTACACATAGTTACACAGTAATTGTCAGTCATAAAATACTTTGTGTATTGTATAATATGTCTTGAGAGGATAAAAAATACATTAATAATTCCATTTTTATTGTTTCAGGAATTGTTTATTGAAGTTCAAGCATTTTGCATTGAGTTTAGCCGAATACGTGAAGCAGCTGCTCTCTTCAGGTTACTCAAACAGTTAGATTCGGGAGATGCACAGCCAGCACAAGAACCTGCAAAGAAATGAAGCCACAGAAGTAGTTCCTTCCAGTGTTTGAACAACATATCAGATCCTACGGTGCATAAACCAAGATGACAGGAAGCAGAACCAACAAATGCGTATTTTTGATGGACTGTTTATCAGGGATTCATTCCTCATACATGTGTAATAAGTAATTCGCTCTTGATTATATACAATTTAAGTAATGATGCTTGGATTTAACATCTGAGCTATTATAGAAGTGCATAATTCAAACCTTGGTGTGTCAAATTAAATTTTTTAGGGTAATTAAGGGTTTGAATGGTGGAATAAAAAAGATAAGGACGCTGACATTTCTATATCCTGTTCAATTATCATTTTGTCACCTCATACTGTACAAAAACATTATATCCATTGTCACTATATTGGATGCTTTTGCAAGGATTTTTTTTAACAAGGATTACAGTATATTTAGAAAAACATTACTGGTGGGACAAAAACTTGATAGGTTTTATTTTGTTTCTTGAACATTTCTTAATAAAACTAAAGAATCGTTGACAGTTGCTCTTTAAGTATTCAGTTATAGAATGACCATAACATTGTTATTAAATTGTCAAATTGGAAGCTAGGCCTGACCATTATAAAATCTAGCTGCAACATAGATCTAAATTATAGGACAAACAATGCTGTGCAGTACTATAGATGCTATGATAGTCTGCAGTACTATAGATGCTATGATATAACATGGTCTGATTTCTGGAAATCATCGGTAAAAACCTTTTTCACTTCGTGCAAGAGTAGAAGACTGTGATTTATATTTTCTAGCCTAAGAATACATACTGCTGTTCTTCTAATGTTCCTAATGGCAGTTAGTGTCAGTTTATAAATGGAGATTTGTTTATTTTGATGTAATATAATAAAACGTTGGCTTTATAATACAGATAACACTAAAATATCAAATCATCAGGTGTAAGTTTTGTCCTGTTCCTGGGCAGAGTTGAAGGAAAATTACAGTCTGTGGTAGCCTCTAAGTCATTCATATCAAAAGCTGTGACTCTCCTTTTTGTAAGATTGCTATCTTACAGAACCACATGAGATGATGGGTGAACAGTAACATTTGGCAAAAAAAAAAAAAAATGCTGCCGAAATAACCCGTATTTGTGTGCTCAACTGTTTACGCTGCTATTTGCAGTGTATGTGAAGATGATCATACTTATAATCTTACATGTAGGAGATAATTCCTGGACTAGTCATGCAGGACAAGGAAAATTTGTCTGTGCATATTAAAGATAAAATATATTCAGAAAATTTAAAAATATGTCTGATTTAGCCACGAATGCACCATTTTGGTGGCTCGTATTTCAAAGATAAGAAAGTATGAGAAGCTTCAAGTTCTGTAATAATTACTGAAGTTCATTTCTTCTATTCAGCTTTTATTTACACATATTGCATTATATATAAATGTTAATGTCAAGGTATGCACTTACAAGGTCTTGAAAGCAATATTGTAGAATTATTTCAGACTTTTATGGGATTTATTTAATGTTGAAGTTATTATTGCGGATATTTGTTGGGATTATTCCTGGTGTAGTGTTAGGTCATACTTGATGTTAATAATGACTACATTTCCATCAAATGTACTTGAAAGATAGTTCAAAACATTATTTTGTTTTTCATTTATATTTTCATAATGACATACTGATAAGTATTTTAAGGGAAATGCAATCATACAGAACTTTTAAATTCACATTGTGATCACGTGTAAATAGATTAATGTGACTAATATATATTATATCTCAGTTTGGTGTTATTTATGGTGTTAACATGAATGCAAATGCTTTTTTTTTCTATTGCATGCATACCTCACTTATGTTGTGTGTTTAATAACCATTTTACTTTACATTATGTAGCTTATTATCATTATTGACACTTAGACGCTGCTACCAGTTATCATTATCCTGTCTTGTTTGCCAGCAGATATTATGCAGTGGATGGATTTTGACAATAATTCCATGTCCTGTCAAATGTGAATAAAACAAATTACAATTTGTTTGGTGATTAACTTGAAATACCTTCAAAATTGTATCCCTGAAACTAATTCCTAAACATGACTAAATAAATACATAAATAAATAAATTATAATAATATATATATATATATATATATATATAGATATATATATAATATATATATATATATATATATATATAGAATATAATGCGAAAAAGCTGCATGAATGTGCACGCCATAGATCACTAAGAGCTCTATTTGACCCAGCCAGGATTCGAACCCATGCCGTCCAGGATCACCCCTAAACGTACACAGTACGTTTGCATGCTCCGTGCATGCGGCAGAGAGACAAAGAGGGAAGAAGAGAAAAGACTGGGAGATAAACCAGGGCACAACTCTATGCCGCGCTACTGATGTCTACATAAAGACTCTGTGCCAACTTTAAATTATACAAAAGCTTGGTTAATTGTGGATCTTGTAAAAAGACTGAGTATTGAAGAAAATAAATGTTGAAACTTATGGCTCCCTTGAAACTGTTGGGATATTATACTATGGTGTCTTGCTTTGGGCAAGAAATGGTAGGGTAAGTAACTGACGCTGAGACCTCTGCGTTATATTAATACAAAACAATTATTAATCTGCAGGCGATGAGTCACAATAACGTGGCCTAAAGTAAGTTGACCAGACCACACATAGAAGGTGAAGGGACGACGACGTTTCGGTCCAGGACGGACCGAAACGTCGTCGTCCCTTCACCTTCTAGTGTGTGGTTCTGGTCATCAATTATTAATCTATATGCAAAATTGAAAGTAGTAACAAAATATGATTTTAACCTACCATGTTAAACATAGTTCATTCGAATTCTGTCTTATGAGCAAAATAATCAGTAACTTTGCTGTAAAATTTCTTTCCCTGATCATGCAATAATTCTGAATAAGAAGAACATAAGATCAAAGGTAACTGCAGAAGGCCTATTGACCCATACGAGGCAGCTCCTATTTAATATTTGAATATTTGACAAATCTTTATATCCATAAGTATTCCATACATTTATTATAACTAGAAATAGAAGACATGTCCAACAATAAATTATTCACACACTGTGCTGCATTTTTAGTTTGGGAGTAATAAATCCATATAAATGCGCGCAGCGTTACATTACCTCTCTTATGAACATCCACTACGGGCTCACCATAGCCCGTGCTACTTTGAACTTCTTGTTCCAGGTAGCAAATCTTTAACAACAACTCTCTTACGGGCTATTCGTGCCTCTTGGGTGGCTTAATCTTCATCAATCAATCAATCATAGCCTTTGAAAGTCAACTGACTTTCTTAAGTTGACTGATGACAGTTGCCTCACACAGTGGTGCCAGCTCTCAAAACAAAATCTGAGTTACAACAAAAAATTCAAACCAATATTAATTTTATTATATTCAAAATGTTAAGGTGATCATTCAGGTATCGTGACAATTAGTTCAATATTACACGAAACTTGAAGTAGAAAAAATAATTTTGCAACCGCAGCATTACCAGTTCATTCAATTCAGTCATAAATTCATATAATTAATAATTATTTAACAATAATAATAATGATTCAGTCATTAATAATAAGTATTTAATCATTAATAATTATTCAATTATTTGAATTGATGACTAAAGTTAATGAACTGATAATACTGCGGATGCTGCCAGCCCTCCCATATTAACATAAGGGGAGGACCTGGGAGAACACTGTGCCCGGCACCGCTCCTGTGCCAGGTAAGTTCACTACGGGCTCACCATAGCCCGTGCTACTTGCCCCACTCCTGTGCCAGGTAAGTTACGGGCTCACCATAGCCCGTGCTACTTGGAACTTGTTCCGAGTAGCTGAATCTATAACAACAGGGAGAACACTGTGCTTACGTTGTCCAAGTCTCTAGCAAAATTATTTACACTCGGTGATAATACTAATATTGAGGAAACATTCCAGCATTAATCATGCTTTCTACAACATATTAGATTGATCTGAGCTTTATTTACACTACTTTGGAAGAAATGAAAGTAACACAAGTAAAATTATGTTTTATCCTACCCATATTAATTTAATTTTGCCTCTTAGGGTGAGTTTATTGGGCAGAGCCACTGATCCTGTGAGTGGACACACCGCCATAGTGACAGTATTGGGCAGCGCCACTCATCCTGTGAGTGGACACACCGCCATAGTGACAGTATTAGGCAGCGCCACTCATCCTGTGAGTGGACACACCGCCATAGTGACAGTATTAGGCAGCGCCACTCATCCTGTGAGTGGACACACCGCCATAGTGACAGTATTAGGCAGCGCCACTCATCCTGTGAGTGGACACACCGCCATAGTGACAGTATTAGGCAGCGCCACTCATCCTGTGAGTGGACACACCGCCATAGTGACAGTATTGGACAGCGCCACTCATCCTGTGAGTGGACACACCGCCATAGTGACAGTATTGGGCAGCGCCACTCATCCTGTGAGTGGACACACCGCCATAGTGACAGTATTAGGCAGCGCCACTCATCCTGTGAGTGGACACACCGCCATAGTGACAGTATTGGGCAGCGCCACTCATCCTGTGAGTGGACACACCGCCATAGTGACAGTATTGAGCAGCGCCACTCATCCTGTGAGTGGACACACCGCCATAGTGACAGTATTGGGCAGCGCCACTCATCCTGTGAGTGGACATACCCCAATAGCAGCATGTACAACACTCCCCAATAGGAAGAAAACCCGCTGGGTTGTTCATCCTGTCACTTGTACCCAGACACAGCTGGGACTTGCTTAACTGTCTTAAGTGAGTATGGATAAACAAATCCACAAGGGCCGTGACGAGGATTCGAACCTGCGTTCGAGAGCATCCCAGACGCTGCCTTAATCGACTGAACAGCAGCGTCTGGGATGCTCTCGGACGCAGGTTCGAATCCTCGTCACGGCCCTTGTGTATTTGTTCATTTGATGCATCACGCAATTGTGATTTCTGTGTGTAATGAGTATGGATATGTTATTAAGTTAAGATTGCTAGCATAGGCTAAGTTATATTAAGTTATTAGAATAGGTTATGATGTATTAGATTAGGTTATTAGGCTAGAATATATTAGGTAAGGATATTAAATAGGTTATGTAATTAGGTTAAGCAGTTCGCAGTTTTCGAGTAGCATTCGGAATCATGCATGTAGCAGTCCAACCCGGAAGGAAGGTCTCGTAATACAATTGGCTCCGTTCTCCTTTCACAATCGAGAGTTATGCAATGTTGTCGGGTTGCATCCTGGCGAGGGTCCATAATTCGGCCATGGAGGAGGATCTTGATACAAGTATACATAGGCTTCGTGTCCCGGACGAAGCGAATTATAAAAGATTTTTCTTGGTCTAAATTAAGGCAAAATGCAAAAGTTTTGATTTAAGGTTATATTATTCTACTAGCTGTGCTCGACCACGCGTTGCTAAGCTACAGCAACCTTTCCCTGTCTCCCAGACCTCCCCACCATTTCCCCCCACCCCCTCGTTTTCCCCACCATTCCCCCCTCCACCGTCCCTTTGTCCTCCCCACCATCCACCACCCCTGTCCCCTTGTCTTCTCTACCATTCTCCATTCCCCTAGTGACCCCTCGCCCACACTATCCCCACTCCCCCGTCCCATCTTCCTCTCCACCATTACCCCCTTCCCTGACCTCTCGTCCTCCCCACCAGTCAAGTTCAAGTTCAAGTATGTTTATTGAGACAAGAAAAAAATACATCTCAAAGGGATAGAATAGCTAAGGCTATCTCTACCCACCTCTACTTCAAGTCCCTCAAGGGCGCACATATCCAACAAGTGCAAGTCCACAAATCACAGTACAAGAATCACATTTAACATTACATGTTAATATAGTAAACACAACATATGTGTTACACTTCTGGGGCAAAATGCTTGTAGCTCCTAAGTATCTTGTCTATCATACAATTATCACACATCCAAACAATTTGATGTGTTACACTACTTATTTCCTTATTTCTATAGTTATCAATAAGTTGACACTCTAATACATAATGTTCTAAGGTGTGGGCGTGCGGCATACTACATAATTTACACTCCTTATCTTTTTCACTGACATCAACACTGTATTGCCAGATATATGTCTATCCTAATCTTAATCTCATGTAAATTGAATCCTTCCATCCCCACCAGTCCCCACTTCTGTCCCATCGTCATCCCCACCATTCCCCACTCCCTCGTTTGATGCATTCCCAAATGATCTGATGTTCCCATCACTGAAATATAAGAAAACAGTTTAAAAAACGAAATGAAAAAATAACAAAATAAACTATACTCACGAAATGAACGGTATGCTGAACAACACAGCTCATTTCCAACGCAATGTCACACAAAATAATTAAATCAGAGTGAAAATAAATCGAAATCTATGAAAATTCAATTTATTATTGAAATCAGAAACATTGAAATGAAATCGTAACATATATAGTATAGTGGGTGCTGCTCTTACGTGCAACAGATGGCGCTGTTTAAAAAAAAACATGTTTTTTTCCTGTTACAGGTGAGGCATGTATATAGTAGGTATATAAAAACACGCGCCTATTCGAATGCAACGTTATGTAAAAATTTCAAAGCAATCGATGAAGAACTTTCGGAGATTAGCAATTTTGAACAAACGAACATTTACATTGTTATTTATATAGATATCCAAATAGCACAATCACAAAGGCCTGCCTCGAAATAGCACAGTGCCTCAAGGGCCTTCTTGAGATGATTTCGGGGCTTAGCGTCCCCTCGGCCCGGTCCTCGATCAGGCCTCCTCCTTTTTGTTACACTCCCCAGGAAGCAGCCCATTAGCAGCTGTCTAACTCCCAGGTACATACTTACTGCTAGCTGAACAGGAACATCAGGGTGAAAGAAACTCTGCCCGGACCACACACTAAAAGGTGAAGGGACGACGACGTTTCGGTCCGTCCTGGACCATTCTCAAATCGATTGTGTACAATCGACGTTTCGGTCCAGGACGGATCGAAACGTCGTCGTCCCTTCACCTTCTAGTGTGTGGTTTGGTCAATATACTTTAGCCACGTTATTGTGACTCATCGCCTGCTAACTGCCCATTTGTTTCCGCCTCCGCCGGGGATCGAACCCGGAACCTTAGAACTATGAATCCCGAGCGCTGTCCACTCAGCCGCCAGGGCCCCAAATAGTCCGTATAAAAATAACAGAGTGCGTCAAGGGGCTGCGCAGGAATAGCAAAGTGCCACAAGGGGCGCATCATAATAGCGCAGTACCCCATAACTCGTCCTATCACCCAGTTCGTCACATTTTTTAACGGACTCTACCAATGCGTTAAAAATACGACGCATTAGTAAAAATTAAAAGTAGGTTGCTTTCATTCGTATGTTTCTGATTAGGTAAAACAACTGCATTTTCCGCGAGTGGCAGCCGTGAACAATTAACGTACAGATTTCCTCCAAGTTTTCCTGGTATAGATGCGAGGCGCTAGTGTTATCCTCCAGACGCTCGGTAGGAAGACGTTCAAATTAACGGGATCATTATTTACCTGCATATACCTGAAGACCACCATCTCTAGTGGCCTTGGCGGGGACAGGAAGCTGGTGGTCCTTCCATGAATACACTTCTCCAGAAGACTTCCAGGTTACTGATTATCGCCTTGCAGCTAAAAGCCTGGCCATTACTTAATTTTCGTATTAAAACCGACAATTCTTGCCGATAAGGATATGTCACTCCGAGAGTTGAGGTCCTTGGTGTGGGTGGTGGTGGCAGTGATGGGCACGGTGTTGGGTGTACGGTGTCTGGTGTTAAGCTACATTGACGTGGACGTTCGGCCTGTAACCTACGGTGAACCGCCACGTAACTCCCCGCACAAACACCATCAATCATGTCGATCGCTGTTTACAATTACAGACGCGTTTCAGTATAACCACAACGTAAATAGTTCCAGTGAAACAGGCGGCCTGGGTTCGCTAAGTGAGGGCTGGGGAACGAGTGAGGAGCCTTTACGTATTAATTCGGAAACCGTTGGGAGAGTGCGACGCCTCGTGCGGAAGCGAGAGTCCCCTTCAGGAGCGTCGACTCCTGACTATTATTCCATCGCCAGACTCCTCCCCAAGTTGCTATTCCTAGGACAACCTGATCCCAACGCTGATGCAGGTAGTGCAGGTGAAATAGAACGACAAACACCCATAAGAGAAGAAAGAAGAAAAAGCGACGACCTCCATATTTCCTGCGAAGAAGTAGAATTACTGGAGGAGTCCTGCCACATGTTTCCTGTCGAATAGCGTTGTATGAGCGGCCCTCCATCTTCGCCGCCTGCATCAGGAAGAGGGTGGAGAGGAAGCCCAAACTGTGGCTGCACTTCATGGGCGACTCCAAGATCAGGATGTTATTCGACAACTTGCTCAACAGGACGGACTCAGTGTACCATTATATGGTCAAACATCATGTGAGTTAGTTGTACGCACGCGCGCGCGCGCACACACACACTTCTTTAGGAAATGATGTGGTGGAGGCTGACTCCATACACAGTTTCAAGTGTAGATATGATAGAGCCCAATAAGCTCAGGAACCTGTACATCATTTGAGTCACAGTTGAGAAGTGGGACCAAAGAGCCAGAGCTCAACCCCCGCAAGCACAACTAGGTGAGTACAACTAGGTAACTAGGTAAGTACACACAGAATAAATTGGTCAGAAAAGCAGATTCCAAGAGCAAACAGCTCGATTCTGCAGACACAAATAATAAATACGCACACACACACACGACACTGGAAGACAAAAGAGTAAGGGGGAGACATGATCACTACCTACAAAATCCTCAGGGGTATTGACAGGGTGGACAAAGACAAACTCTTCAGCACGAGTGGAACACGAACAAGGAACAAGGTGGAAACGTAGTACCCAAATGAGCCACAGACACATTGTAACATTCGATGATAACATTAGAAAGAATTTTTCAGTACCAGAGTAGTTAATAAATGAAATGCACTAGGAAGTGATGTGGTGGAGGCTGACTCCATACACAGTTTCAAATGTAGATATGATAGAGCCCAGTAGGCTCAGGAACCTGTACACCAGTTGACTGACAGTTGAGAGGCGGGACCAAAGAGCCAGAGCTCAACCCCCGTAAGCACAATTAGGTGAGTCTCGGGCAGGTCCTTAAAAAGAACATATCAGGTAAGATGAAAAGGTACATTGTAGCAAGGTTTTATGTCAACAAATAACTACAATATAAGTTGACAGAGGTGATTACACAGGCAAGGATATATGTCTTAAGTACTAATATTGGGGAAGTGGGCAGTACAAAATACAGTGTGAGTTTGAAGCACAAAGTAGGAAACTATGAGGATGAAATTAGGTACTTTTTGGTTTTACTTTTGAATATGGCATGGGTCGGATAATTTTTTAATTCATCAGGAGTGAGTTCTACTGTGGACTGTGTGCCCTTTTATTTGCATGGAATTTTGCACAGATTTAGTCTGACTGGGGATATCAAAGAGATATATATTTCTGGTGTGGTGTTCATGGGTTCTATTACACATATTAAGGAAAAGTTTCAGATCAAGATTTGCATTTAAGAACAAGGTTTCGTACATGTAAATAGCACACGGGAATGTATGGAGTGTATGTTTAGCATGTAAAGAGACTTAACGAGTGGGGAACATAATATCTGATTTTAGAAAGTATACCAACCGTTTTTGATACTTGTTTTTGGCTAGGTGGTTATGTGGGTGCTGAAGATCAGTCTCTTGTTTATGTATCGGCCAAGGAACGTGCCCTCATTTTTATTGCAAATGTTAACATTGTCTATCTGAAGATGAATCTGATTTGATGATTTACTACCAAATAAAATGTAGTAGGATTTTTCTATGTTTAATGTAAGTTTGTTGGTTGACATCCATGAATGAACTTCTTTAATTCATTTAAGTTCAAGTTCAAGTAAGTTTATTGAGGAAAAGGACGTACATCTCAATATGATAGGGTAGCGTAGGCTATTTCTACCCCCGTCAATATAAGGTCCCTCAAGGGNAACTAAATGAAATTAATTAACGAACAGATAAAAAAAAGTATTTTTGAAAAATATGAAAAATAAAAAAAAATTGAAAGACAAAATAAAAATTGCCAGCGAGAATAAATTTCCATTCGCCATCTTCCTTTGAGACATTTAGGGAGCGAAAATGAAAGCTAATTATTGCCATAAGAAACGAGCATTCTGGTATAATGCAGTTACAGCCCCGCTCCTGTGCCAGGTAAGTCCACTACGGGCTCACCATAGCCCGTGCTACTTGCCCCGCTCCTGTGCCAGGTAAGTCCACTACGGGCTCACCATAGCCCGTGCTACTTGCCCCGCTCCTGTGCCAGGTAAGTCCAATACTGGCTCACCATAGCCCGTGCTACTTGGAACATTTTGTTCCCAGTAGCAGAGTCTAAAACAACAACAACAGTATAATGCGCGTAGATGCTCACAACCCCGCTCCTGTGCCAGGTCAACCTGTCCTCACACTAGGCTGTTTAAAGCAGCGGCCGTCCACCCCAGACGCATAAATTAATTTTAATATATTGTGTACGAAAAATGGGTTTGTTCTCATATATATATATATATATATATATATATATATTATATATATATATATATATATATATATATATATATATATATGAGAAAGCTGCATGAACGCGCAAGCCATATATCACTTAGAACTCTTTGACCCGGCCAGGATTCGAACCCATGCCGTCCAGGACCACCCCTAAACGTACACAGTACCGTGACCACCGCACCAATGATCGTCTAGACGATGAGAGGTGCGTTCTGGCTACTAGGTACGACATATATATATATATATATATATATATATATATATATATATATATATATATATATATATATATATATATAGTCCCCACAGACACATTCATAAATTTTTATATGCTGTTCATTTAAAACAGGAATTTTCTCAAATATAAATTAATATTATGATATATTAGAATGTTGTGTATATATAGGCATAGGTTAGGTTAGGTGTTTAGGTTCTTTTGGCGATTATTTGTATTTGTAGTACATGGGTGAAACATTTCAACCCGTCCTCGACTCAAGTCCATTACATTCAGCGGTCAACCCCACAGACGCATTCATAAATTTTAACACGCTGTTCATTCAAGACGGGAATTTTCGCAAGTATAAATTAATATTATAATATATTAGCATATTGTTCATATATAGGCATAGGATAGGTTAGGTTAGGTGTTTAGGTTCTGTTGGCGATTATTTGTACTTGTAGTACGTGGGTGAAGCATTTATAGCGTTGTGATTCGAACAAAATTCGTCAGTGAAGCACTTGTTCCGGATATGTTCGAACGTCAGCAGTTGTGAGTCGTGTGTAAACCTCTTTTCATTCATAAACAGGGGGTTTGGCGGGTGCATGGAATCACTTTTGGATCTTTGTTTGGAGGACGGCTGTTACATTTATAAACAGGGGGTTTGGTGGGGTGCATGGATTCACTTATATGTATGTCTCTGTTTGGAGGACGGGTTGATTCTCTGTATGCAACCCATCCTCGACTCAAGTCCATTACATTCAGCGGTCAACCCCACAGACGCATTCATAAATTTTAACATGCTGTTCATTCAAAACGGGAATTTTCTCAAGTATAAATTAATATTATAATATATTAGCATATTGTGTATAAGTAGGCATAGGTTAGGTTAGGTCAGGTGTTTAGGTTCTGCTGGCGATTATTTGTATTTGTAGTACGTGGGTGAAGCATTTATAGCGTTGTGGTTCGAACAAAATTCGTCAGTGAAGCACTTGTTCCGGATATGTTCGACCGTCAGCAGTTGTGAGTCGTGTGTAAACCGCTTTTCATTTCATAAACATGGGGTTTGACGGTGCATGGAATCACTTTTGGATCTTTGTTGGAGGACGGGCTGCTGTATGTGACGCGGTTCGAATCTTCAGAGGCAATTTACGAGTCAGTCTGCGGCGAGATTTTCCGTATAATCGCTAACCAGTTAGACAATACTTTAGTTATTCCTCTCTGTTAGCTACATCCAGTATTACCCGACGGGAGGCATTACATTTCATATTATTGATCCAAATATCTACTGAAACATTCAATATATTGGCAACAAAGAATTATAATGTTCCTGTAGAAAATATGATCCCATCTAAACTACGTTGACAGAGCTGTATTCTCTGTAAAGTTATGTCATGTTGACCTTTTCTCGCGTTAGCTAGGTACTAAAATTACTTTGTTGGACGAGGTTTGCTAGGATACCTTGAGATGATTTCTGGGCTTAGCGACCCCGCGGCCCGGTCATCGACCAGGATAAGGAAATAATTGTCAAAATAAAGTATTAAGCCAGTATGACTATTCAGCACACCTATTTATGTTCCACTTAGTAGGATATAAGCTTAACAAAATATTTTCCTGTTTGAATATTTTATTTATATAAATTGTAGATGATCAGATTACAGTGATTAGTTAATAGGTACAATATTTGGATATTTATAGTCATTATTTATGCGCAGCGTTTCAGGACATGAGCTGAATTATAAGATTTGTTTGCCTTCCTAAGATATACGCAAAATTATGATGCAAGGATGTGAGCCCTATTGCTGTTAAAATCTGAATCGTGTTCCTCAGTTCTTGTTTTACCTAATTATCTAAATGCGATATTAAGAGTGTATATGATATTGCTTTTTTTTTTTTAATTTCGAGCCAGATCTTTTTGAGGACGATAAGTTAATATTTAGCTAGGAGTATAATGAAACTGCTTACCAAATAAATGCCTGAGATGACCTTGAATCAAGAGATGAAGGCTAAACTCTTTGAGGCTGACATTTTTATTTAGGTATTATCACAACTCGGCAAGAAATATATGTATTAGAAGGATAAGTCACAACACCGTGAAAGGAACAACAAACACTAAGCCCAAACATTATTTAAGTGACAAATTTGCATTTGTCCTCCTTTCCGTCGAAAACGAACCAAAATGCTATTACTATTTTGCCTTTACTAAGTGGGTTCAATCTTTTCATGCGCATTCGCCTATGACCTAATCTTCTATATAATGTGAAACTAGCTATGATTCGGTTTTATTTCGTTGTTTACATCGACTATACTTGGCGAAGTTGCTATGCTCCTACCTTAGCCAAGGTGGCGTGAGCTCCAACTCCGGTTTACACATTTACTGCCTTCAACTTAGACCTGGTCACCTGAGACAATAATCGCGTAGCTGTAATAATCACATCAACTACTGCCCGTGTTGAGGTGTCATCCAAATTGATTTTCGTTACGCTATAGGAAAGTGTAATTTTATACGGTAAATATCTGACGTAGAACTGATTTGGGTTATTGTGACTTAGCATAGTCACGTCAGGGATCGGTATTGTACACTACTTGAAATGTAAAAATTACAATGTTAAGGTGGACGGAGGGGGGGGGGAGCTTACACACTACAGTACTAAAAATCTTGCGATTGAGAACCTGAAGGGGGAAGGATAAATAAGTAATTATCAAAAGAAAAGTTCATACTACCTGGCGCGGTAGACTTTTTTGGTGAGATTTGTGGTCAGCATTACAGTAGATGCCTCATCTACAATCCTAGCAACTGCTCCATCAACATCCACCACCATATTGTGATATTTATAACAAAATTCCCGGGAAGTTATAGACAAAACTGAAAAAAAAATCTTCTTAATCGGACACGGCGAGCCTTGATCCGTATGTCAAGTTGATCTTTTATTTAAAGTGACCGTCCGATAAAGAGGGATTTTGTTTTTTATCTGTTAGGTCTCTCTTCGCGGGAATTTCTATTAATATCATGATATCGACGTTTAAATGATTACTAGAGTTATTATCAAGTATCGGTTGAATTTTACCTACGTACGCCAGTTTTGAGAAATAATCGAAATATTTGGGTTAGGTGACGTTGTCAATTAGTTTTGGTTCAAGATAGAAAAAATGCACATGATAGATGTTGAAATGAATGTATTTATTATCAATGCATAACAAAAGTTACCGCAAAACTGCTATCGCAAAAGTTAAAACTATCTAAACTAAACTAAATTTATCGTTTAGCATTAATCTTCAAACGATAGCCTACGTCAAGTGAACAGTATAAGGTTTTCTCGAGGTCAATACATCTTGTTAATAGACATTTTTCTACTATAGAAAATTATGACTATTGTATTTTTTCAAAATCCCTATAATTACAAAGATTTTACATTGGCATGTCTATTATTACCTAATACGAAATTTGTCATTATACATGTCACTAATGCTAACAAGTGGTATCATTGCTCACAAACTTATTTATGAACATAATCAAGTTGGGGTCATTTCAATGTTTTCTTTGTTCTTTTTTTTTTAGTTCAACATATTTGTGTTTCCCTAATGGCCTATAAGAGAAAATTTTAAATTAAAAAAAAATCGTGCATATTTGAGAACTATATTGCCTTGTGTCTACATCAACCTGTTAGCTAACAGGCTTTTCCTTCCTATAGCTCATGGTAAGTCTTACCCACTAGTTTCTCCTGAAATACAACCCACCAGTCGTTTAAAAACCAGGTATACCCAATGCAGGCGATGAATCACAATAACGTGGCTAAAGTATGTTGACCAAACCACACACTAGAAGGTGAAGGGACGACGACCCAATCACTTCAAGCACCATGCAGCATTCTGGATGAACAGAAAATCAGGTATACCCAATCACTGCTGGGTGAACAGAGGAGTACAATTAAGGACAGGTACCTATAGTCAATCTTCCCCGGCCACTTGTTGTGCAACAGTCAATGATTGGTACATCCGATCCGCTATAGATTCTTTTCACTCTTCTTCGTGGTATAGTGTTGCCGATATGTGTTGCACATTGTCACGCCCTACATGCAAGGTCTCGCGCCAGGATGCAACTCCACATCAGTTGACTATCTCCTGGGTACCTATTTTCTGCTAGGTGAACAGGTGGATTAGGTGCAAAAAAACGTGCCCAACCATAGGGAGCCGGTCAGCCGAGCGGATAGCACGCTGGACTTCTGTGATCCTGTGGTCCCGGGTTCGATCCTGGGCGCCGGAGAGAAACAATGAGCAGAGTTTCTTTCACCCTATGCCCCTGTTACCTAGCAGTAAAATAGGTACCTGGGTGTTAGTCAGCTGTCACGGGCTGCTTCCTGGGGGTGGAGGCCTGATCGAGGACCGGCCGCGGGGACACTAACAAAGCCCCGAAATCATCTCAAGATAACCTCAAGAAGATAACCATTTCTGTTCCGTCCGAGATTCGAACCCGGTATTCCAGACTGTGGTAAGTTATGTGTAAGTTTTCAATGCTGTATACCTGCTCAGTCCAGCTAAAATTGTAACAACGTGTGAGAGTTCTTACGAATAAAATATCTGATTTAGACCATGACCACTTTATTGTTTATGAGCATATATGACCACAAGGTTGGTTGTTTATGAGTGAGCACGTGTTATGACCACAAGGTTGGTTGTTATGAGTGAGCACGTGTTATGACCACAAGGTTGGTTGTTATGAGTGAGCACATATGACCACAAGGTTGGTTGTTATGAGTGACCACGTGTTATGACCACAAGGTTGGTTGTTATGAGTGAGCACTTGTTATGACCACAAGGATGGTTTATGAGTGAGCACGTGTTATACCATCAATGATGGCAATAGGGAAGGGGGGCACAAGCAGTGCACAACTAGTCACTGAAAATTGGAATATATGTCACACCTCACGTACACACACACACACACACCTCTCCTTCACCAAGCACATCTCCACAACTGATTATTGCGGCATAACTTCCATATTATCAACGAGAACGAGTTATAGGCTAAACATTATGAATGAACCGGTGTGAAAGGCTTCAGGTTGCCTGCTCGCGCCACCACGTGCTATAAGCTATCAGGTGCCTATCTGCAGGCCGGTATATAGATATATATATACTTTGAGATTTTTGTTTAACGTTTAGCCGAATATTATACAATTCGACTGTTACCGTTACAACAAATATATATATATATATATATATATATATATATATATATTATATATATATATAATATATATTATATATATATATATATATATAAATCAGATAAAATGACAGGGCAGGATAAATATAAGCATGATCTAAGGGTATAATCTTGTATTTCAGTAATAATCAACAGCTCTACAATTCTCACTGTCGATGGCAGTAGTCGAGGATGATATTGCATTGCCATGAACCTAACTCTTGTTTGCTGTACATCTCCCATAAATAGCTAGTTCGCGTCGCCTCCAAATTCGCTCCTTTAGGAATGATATTTAGGTTCCCCTACCAACAACAACAAAAAAAGGAAAATCCCAACATAGAATGGAGCAAAATACACGACTGGGGCGGAATTCCTCCCCGGTAAACGATGCACCACCAGTTAACGCTATCATTAGCACTTTGTTGGAGTTAATTAACGTGTGGTGAGGTTGAGAGAGAGGGTAGAGTGAGGACCGTGGTCGTCTGCTGCGGGCGGCCATAGTGGCGGCGGTGTGGGCGGCTGCACTCACCTTGCTTACTGGCGGCGGCAGCGGCTTCACCGACGCCGTCAGCATCGGGTAGAAGATTTTAGGCCATAGCACGGCGAAGCAACCCACCACTATGGCCAGCACGAATATAGTCTTCCCCGTGCCGAATTCGCCCGACATTTTGGCGGAGAGGAGCGAGTACATGCAGGCGCCGCCGGCCCCCAGAGGTCACCACTAGCCATCCCCTCTCTCCCCTCTCCTCCCCTCCCACACACACACACACACATGTACACCTTACGCACACTTTATAATACAACACTAATCCTCTTCAGAAATAATATACACGGCTTCATAATTAATATATCGCTATTAACACATAAATTAACAATCCAATTACATTTTTGTGAGCTGGCTTGGCCTCAAATTCCCCCGAGACAGAATACATCCGCCTCTATAATATTAGCTCGAAAATGTCCCAAAACTACCCAATATAATTCATTTAAATAATAACTGAATCAAAGAATAATTATCATGACGGTTGTGATTATATTATGCAGGTATTGTGATGTTTGTGAAGGTGGGCGCCCCTGGAGCTATTGATGTAAACACACACACAGTGATGGCCCTCTCCACTGGTGACCTGTCCAAGCTACTCGGGTATATATCATCCCCACACCCATCTAACCCACTCCGTCCCCGTCTGTATTCCACCTCTAGGCTCCAGGCTACCTCTTGGTCACTCATAATGGTTCATGTGGTTTGTACAAGTGAGGTTTAGGCTGGGTAAGAGACACGCAGCTTGGGCGACTCAGGAGATATTTGAGCTCTGGTGACTCATTTAGTGCGAAAATGGTCTAATTGGGATTTTAAATACACTAATATTCAGTATTAGTAAATATGATGGCTGCAGAGGTTTTAGCACCTCTTCCTTTTCAAAGTTTTGGGGGTTAAAAGTTTGAAAAGAAGTTGAGCTCGTTCATTATTCAGACTGGATATATGGTCCTAATCAGCAGTTTACACACAAATATTATGTCATGAACATGCTCTAATTGCTTAATATCGAGGTTGTTTATAAATGCTGCCATTTTGAGGATGAAAACCTCCATATCTCATGCAGTGGTTGCGATGAAGAATCTTGTATAATTATGTCTTTGGAAAGAACGTAACTTGACTTTTGCTATAGTGAAATATGTATACCGATAACCCTTACCTAAACAAGGGAAAAGTAAATACAAACCAATGAAGAGCGGTGTTGTGTGCTATTGGCAAAAAGGTAATCTTCCATTTAAACTGTTGTTATGAGTAAGGCTTAAGAATTGGATAAGCTTTTGTAATTTTCAGTGATAAGTAATGCAGAAACGTTCATGACTGGCAATTCCACAAATTTATTTACTGGCAATTTATTATACAAATGTAAAATAAAATTCAACAAGGAGATTTTCATGGAAATCTAAGATGGCAAAGATTTTACCTTTTACGCCTATTTTGGCATATATTACTTTTGTTAGGTCAAGTGGTGCTTCCCACACTATAAATTGGTTTGAATAAAATTTGTGGAGTGAACACAAATACAACCATATTATTCATTGACTCCTAAAAATAAAAATAAAGCTGGTAATAAACACAGCATTTGGAGCCAAGATCTCACTTTTCATGTATAGTACTGTATACTTAAATTAAAAATTGTTGCACTGCAAACTACACATCTGCTTAATAACTTTCTTTACTCATAATGCATACATCTTATTTGTAACAAGCATTTCCTCAAAGCAGAGGATTAATTTTCACTACCATTTGACATTTTCTCACATTCTGTTGAAAAAATGAATGCAATAACTGTGTGAACATTTTATGTATTTTGTGTATACATTAACCTTTTAAGACTGTTATTCCTGAACTTCAACAATCATTAGCATACATTTGGCACCAAAATTACAAGTTTGTGATAATTATTGTGGGCATAAAGGTAACATCCAAAAACAAAGGTTTGTTCATAGAAATGGATACATTTTCAGATTTAATTGAAAGCATTTTTGATAAAATGCAATTCTATTGTTAAGACAAAGCTACCCACTTAATATATAATGCAAATTCCTTTTAACTAAAACTATACATTGTACCAAATTTCAAAGTAGTAGTGGCACTATTATTGACTTTTATATACTGTCCCTCTGTTTTATACTGTATTTTTTGTCCCTCTAACCCCTTACAATGTAATGAAAGTTAGTGGAAAAACTTGTAGTAGTTTTTTATTAATCATATTGTTACATTTATTTTTTCAGGATTTTATCAGAGGAGTCGGCCGATTCATCAACCTTAGAACAGATAACGCATCAAATTTTTCAAAATTTTACCAAAGAAGATTTTTTCAAATGTAAGTACATTACTGTACTGTATTGAAGGAGATTGTGTTATTATATTTAATAATAAATAATAGACCAAAATTTGAAGAATTTGTAAATCATCTTATGATAAACTTTTGAAATAACTAAAGTAATTCAACAATCAGTTACACAATATGGGTTTTACACATTGAAGTTTATGCAGAGTTGTAATTGTGCCATATAACAATACAACATTGTTTATTTTTACAGTGGGGAGTGCCCTTGTGTTTTTGTTACAACAGCCAGACCTCTTACCAAGCCCAGCACAGCGGCTTTCAGCAATAACAATTCTCCATGAGTTGTATCGAGGAGAACCCCCACCAAATAATCCTTTTCTTCCTGTGTTTGTTAACATTTTGGTAAGGGATTATCAATTTATCTTGCAAATGGCTTATTCTGTCCTGTTTACTTGTAAGTGTACTATTGTATTCATGAGCTCTCCAGTTATTGTATATACTGTACTGTCAATTCAGTATGTATACTGTACTTCAAAAGGATATTCTGTATATTAAAACAGTTTTGTTTATTATTATGTACATTCATATAAACATTTGTTCATGCTCAATGTTACTAAAATTTTCTAATATGCCCACTAGAATATTTGTGTTCTTGTGTAAGACCATACTTTGGCAGAATTCACTCTCCTGGTTGAATCTGCAGGTGATGACCAGGTGTGCCCCACAAGGCATGTACCTTACAAGGAACTCCCACTTACACACTGTTTTATACATTTTCTAACATATTATACAAAAATACAGCAAAACAAACTTGATAAGCTTAAAATAGGGTACCTACTATACATAAAACTAAAATTATAGGTTAATCTTACAAGTAATAAAACCATATGGCAAGCTGAGTCACCCATTTTTTTTAATGCTTTTTCAAGCCAGAGATGTACTTCTCAGCTTTCTGCAAAATTATGTTAAGCTTAGTTAAGTACTGTATAGGATAAATTAAAATAACTCTCATAACATTAGGAGCAAATTAAAGTTTAGCAACTTGTTCTGAAACCAATCTGCACATAACAAATTTAAATGTGTGAAGTAATGTATGTAATCTACTTTAGTAGGAAATAACTCTTCATTAAAAAAATAATTATTTTTACTGTTCTCTTTAGCACCCCCCTGATGACATAGCTAAAGGAACAGGCAAGAAATTGGAATATGCTGGCCATATACCTAGAATTAGCCCACAGGAGATCGTCTTTCTGTCCACTCTTATTACCGACAAAAATAGCAAAGAGGTATGTTTTATTCGGCATGGCTATGTTTTGTGAATTTAGAAATAGACTGGATCTTGACTAAATAGTCATTATTTCTTTTATTTTGCACTCCACCATTTTCATATGTTTTGTATTATTCATCTTATCTGCTTATTCTTCACTGTATCTGTCCAAGTACACATACACCTGACTCCTGATACTATGAATGTTTGTTTTCTTGCTTCTGTTTATTTAATCTTATTTTAGTTTTTAGCTAAAAATTTTAATAAGTGTTAATAAATGTAAAAGAGAGTACCTGAGAATGCTTCAGCAGTTTAGCTATATTACTTTATTTTTGTCGTTTACTGATCATACATAGCCATGATGATATTTGATTAGTCTTAATGCATCACATTGTAAAAATGTATCCATAAGTTTGTTTTTCATGTTGATAGGCTATACATCTTTCATTCAGAGTAATTACTGAAATTATTATATTTAAACAAAATTGTCTCTCTCATCCTTGAATAATGGGGTGGAGAACATACGCATTAAACAGTAAATCATTATTATCCTGCTTCCGACTTAAGTGAAGCAGGAGCATAAACTGGGCTGAATTTTACCACTTTTACTATTTGGTCTTCCTTATTTTCCAGTTACTGAAGAGAACTGCAGCACAAATTATGAATCTAGATGTTACAAACCACCCACCGATTGACACTACTGCCCTCAGACTAAGCTTAGCAGAATTACTTTCAGAACGTCCAGATACAGCCAAGAGTGCCATCCCAATTATCTATTCCCACCCACAGCCATCACCCAGCTCAGGGTATACCATGCCAATATTAAGTCTTTTAGTTTAATTCATTATATATTTATTAGTTTATATTTTGTCTATAAAATGAGTGATTGTTGGGTTTAGTGAGATGCATAATTTTTTCTGAGTAATCACAGTCAGTTCTTCTGAGATAAGAATCCACTATCATTATCTGGATTCATGAAGAGTCGGGCAAGACAACATTCAATTGTTGATGATAGGAAACATTGGAAGAAAACTCTAGGCCTAACCAATCCCAGGCCTAACCAGGCCTAACTAATCCCTACAGTAATTGCTGGTGAAGTTGTTATGGTACTGTGTACACCAGGGAGTGAGCCCTGGTAATTCAGGTTCAAACCCTGATCTGTCAGTGTTTAATGAAGCTGAATTTGTCTAAAACCAATTTTGTTCTGTATTTTTTAGCTTTTACCCTGTAGTTTCTTTGGTAATAATACTTAGGCATTTCAGGTTATTAAGTGAAGTTGGTCAAGTGAAGAGAACATGTGAAACCTTGCTTTGTGGTGCAACTCCAACTTTAGCCCAACAGTACTTCACTCCAGAGATTATAAGACTAACTCCTCCACTACACATAGCCGAAGATGAAGTTAGTAAAGTTTGTTGTTTTATTAAGTGTAAAGTTACCATCTCGATGAATAGGATACATTTTCATTAAAATTCAGGAAATGTATGTAGAAAATATCATTCCTGTCCTGTTCTAAACTTTGTTTTTGGGTCCAATTTATCTGAACTCAGGCCTCTCGGATGCACGTC
>WNGS01167840.1:6582787-6612441 GCA_020271785.1 Procambarus virginalis | reverse complement strand
CAAGAGGACACAGGTGGAAGTTGGAAACGCATATGCACCGAAGGAACGTAAGGAAGTTCTCGTACCCTGTGCAGGTAGTTAACAAGTGCAATGCTCTCAAAGAAGAAGTTGTGGAAGCCACCTCCATCCACAACTTTAAGGCCAAATTTAACAAAGAATTTGAACCTCAGAATAGTTAAATTGAAACGCAACGGGAACAACACTAGTATAGGCGGGACATAAAGAGCTAGACCTCACTTCTTTGTAGGCACTAATAGGGACGTACCACCACCACACACCACCCAACCACATGTAACACCACCCCACCTTTATTTCGGGCCCAGCCTTGTCAAGTAGAAGACCGTCCCTGTTGGCAGTGTTGTCATATATTTAGACCGAATCCTCATTCTCTCTTTTCACTTGTGTGTCATGTGTTTATCTCGGGTTACCTCGCCAGTGTCACCAAGAAACAGGAAAAACAGTTCCAAAACACTGAGAAGGATTTGTTTTTTAATCACATTTATATCCAATGTTGTGGTCAGCATATTTTACGAGATTTATATTAAAAATATATAACTTACCAGCTTTGTAGTTATAATGAAACTTAATTTTAACTCATTTTAACACCCATTAAGTAAAGTTATCAACCCATCCTCCAAGGGTAATAGTACCTATAGCTACTATGATAGAATGTACAAAATAAGTACTATTGCTTACGTTCGTGCAATTGGAATTCTAAAGGGCGTAACAAAAGTGACAGACTAACCATAAATCTCACCTCTCCTAGGCCTAAATAAGCAATCGTAGGCCTACCAAAGAAATTTTTTGGCCTTATTTGGCACATGTACTATACTAGGAAAACTTGGGTTAAGTTGATTTTTCTTTCTCTAGACCTCTACAAAATATATAGTTCAAAAGTGATTTTTGTGTACAAATATCCACATTTCCCACTACCATCCATGGTAATTATAGTACTATAATTCTGTAGTGCCATCCATGGTAGTTACAGGTACTGTACTATTATTTTGAACAACCATCCATAATAGTTACTGATAATAATTCTGAACTGTCATCCATGGTAGTTATAGGTACTATCAAGTACTACTATCATCCATAGAAATTATAGGTACTATTATTTTGCACTACCATGAACAAATTCACAAGGGCCGTGACGAGGGTTCGAACCTACGTCTGAGAGGATCCCAGACGCTGCCTTAATAGACTGAGCTACGACATGGTTAAAAGAATTGCAACCGGAAGTTCTACTGATCTTACTCATCAAACTGTATCACGCTATTATGATTTCTGTGCGTATTGTACTACCATTCTTAGGACAACAACAGTGACGATGCCACAGGGACATATGACACCAGTGATGGTGACACAGGGACACGTGACGCCAGTGAAGATGATAACATGGGCATACGACACCAGTTTATTATTATTATTATTATTATTTTCTACCACAGACGTGGCCAGACATTTACAATGCTAACCAGCATATATACATTTTCTTCTGTCCTCCATGGACAGGGTTAGAGATGTGTTAAACATATAGTTCAGGGATTTATTGAACAATCAACCACAGAAGGTGATTCGGTGCTTTTAAAATGCTAAGCTAACCTACATACGTAAATACATAGATACACAGATTTACGTCTGCCCTACATAAAGTGTTCGATGTGTCTTTTACATAGTGTCATTAATGTGCATTTACAAAGGTGAAATATAATTCTGATCAGCTTCCGTACATACTTAATACACATACATATACGCACACATATACGTGCATATACATATATACATACATATATACACACACATGCATTCACATACATTTGTCTCTTTTACTCTGTCAGAGAGAGAGATAGCTGCTAGAGAAACTAGTGTGCAATTAAGCACTTAATCACTGAAGGTGATTAAGATGCTTTTACAAGCTCAGGTTATATAGTTACATCACATACATACATTGTATAATTGATACATTACATGGTCAATCTAGGGTACAAGTCCAATATATCATCAAGTGTTCCAGTACTCATATAGTAGTTACAGAGTTCAGCATACCTCAGCCCAGGAGGGGGAAAGTCAGTCAATATGGGACATTCTACAATATAATGTTCAAGAGAGTGCATGTTTTCTCTTTCACAAAGTTGACACATTGTGTACTCGACATTTAGGTTTTGAGAAAGCTGCCAGATACGTCTATATCCCAGGCGTATTCTAGCCACTATAACATCACATTGCCGGGTTCTTGTTCTATTAGTCCCATACCCATAGGCTATTAGTCCCATATGTCACGACACCAGTGACGATGACAGCGACATATGACACCAGTGATGATGACACAAGGGACATGTGACACCAGTGATGATGACACAGGGACATATGACACCAGTAATAATGACACAGGGACATATGACACCATTAATAATGACACAGGGACATGTGACACCAGTAATAATGACACAGGGGCATGTGACAATAGTGATGATGACAACGGACATATGACACCAGTGACGATGACACAGGGACATATGACACCAGTAACAATGACATAGGGACATATGCCACCAGTGACATTGACACATAGGCCACCAGTAATAGCACAGGGACATGACACCAGTGATGATTTTTTTTGCTTGTTTCTGTTTTACTTGGGCGGAGTATGAGTATTTATGACTCGTATGGTCGCTTCAGTAAGATTTTGTCCCACGTGTTCAACAACTTCTTCTTCTGCTCTGTTGAATCTAAGATGAAATCTTAATGGGTTTGTAACCCTTCGCTGTGTTAGATAATGTTCCCGTGGTCTGTAGGGCATTTCTCCACCGTGCTGACCAATAGTGGTGGTCGGGTGGCGGGACCACAGTGGTGATGACACATGGACATATGACACCTGTGACAATGACACAGGGGCATATGACACCTGTGACAATGACACAGGGGCATATGACACCGGTGACGATGACGTAAGGAGACAACTGTGATATTCAAGGCACAGTAAAATACCGACGACACATGAAACTAAATGAAATTAATTAACGGACAGATAAAAAAAAGTATTTTTGAAAAATATGAAAAATAAAAAAAAATTCAAAGACAAAATAAAAATTGCCAGCGAGAATAAATTTCCATTCGCCATCTTCCTTTGAGACATTTAGGGAGCGAAAATGAAAGCTAATTATTGACATAAGAAACGAGCATTCTGGTATAATGCAGTTACAGCCCCGCTCCTGTGCCAGGTAAGTCCACTACGGGCTCACCATAGCCCGTGCTACTTGGAACATTTTGTTCCCAGTAGCAGAGTCTAAAACAACAACAACAATATAATGCGCGTAGATGCTCACAACCCCGCTCCTGTGCCAGGTCAACCTGTCCTCACACTAGGCTGTTTAAAGCAGCGGCCGTCCTCCCCAGACGCATCAATTAATTTTAACATATTGTCTACGAAAAATGGGTTTGTTCAGACACATTCATAAATTTTTATATGCTGTTCATTTAAAACAGGAATTTTCTCAAATATAAATTAATATTATGATATATTAGAATGTTGTGTATATATAGGCATAGGTTAGGTTAGGTGTTTAGGTTCTGTTGGCGATTATTTGTATTTGGCAACCCGTCCTCGACTCAAGTCCATTACATTCAGCGGTCAACCCCACAGACGCATTCATAAATTTTAACATGCTGTTCATTCAAAACGGGAATTTTCTCAAGTATAAATTAATATTATAATATATTGGCATATTGTGTATATATAGGCATAGGTTAGGTTAGGTTAGGTGTTTAGGTTCTGTTGGCGATTATTTGTATTTGTAGTACGTGGGTGAAGCATTTATAGCGTTGTGATTCGAACAAAATTCGTCAGTGAAGCACTTGTTCCGGATATGTTCGAACGTCAGCAGTTGTGAGTCGTGTGTAAACCGCTTTTCATTCATAAACAGGGGGTTTGGCGGGTGCATGGAATCACTTTTGGATCTTTGTTTGGAAGACGGGCTGGTATTTGTAGTACGTGGGTGAAACATTTACAGCGTTGTGGTTCGAACAAAATTCGTCAGTGAAGCACTTGTTCCGGAAGTGTTCGAACGTCATCAGTTGTAAGTCGTAAGTCGTGTGTAAACCGTTTTTCATTCATAAACAGGGGGTTTGGCGGGTGCATCGAATCACTTTTGGGTCTTTGTTTGGAGGACGGCTGTTACATTTATTAACAGGGGGTTTGGTGGGGTGCATGGATTCACTTATATGTATGTCTCTGTTTGGAGGACGGGTTGATTCTCTGTATGCAGCCCGTCCTCCAAACAAAGATCCAAAAGTGATTCCATGCACCCGCCAAACCCACTGTTTATGAATGAAAAGCGGTTTACACACGACTCACAACTGCTGACGTACGAACATATCCGGAACAAGTGCTTCACTGACGAATTTTGTTCGAATCACAACGCTATAAATGCTTCACCCACGTACTACAAATACAAATAATCGCCAACAGAACCTAAACACCTGACCTAACCTATCCTATGCCTATATATACACAATATGCCAATATATTATAATATTTATTTATACTTGAGAAAATTCCCGTTTTGAATGAACAGCATGTTAAATTTTATGAATGCGTCTGTGGGGTTGACCGCTGAATGTAATGGACTTGAGTCGAGGACGGGTTGCTGTATGTGACGCGGTTCGAATCTTCAAGAGGCAATTTACGAGTCAGTCTGCGGCGAGATTTTCCGTACAATCGCTAACCAGTTAGACAAATACTTTAGTTATTCCTCTCTGTTAGCTACATCCAGTATTACCCGACGGGAGGCATTACATTTCATATTATTGATCCAAATATCTAGTGAAACATTCAATATATTGGCAACAAAGAATTATAATGTTCCTGTAGAAAATATGATCCCATCTAAACTACGTTGACAGAGCTGTATACTCTGTAAAGTTATGTCATGTTGACCTTTTCTCGCGTTAGCTAGGTACTAAAATTACTTTGTTGGACGAGGTTTGCTAGGATACCTTGAGATGATTTCGGGGCTTAGCGACCCCGCGGCCCGGTCATCGACCAGGATAAAGGAAATAATTGTCAAAATAAAGTATTAAGCCAGTATGGCTATTCAGCACACCTATTTATTTTCCACTTAGTAGGATATAAGCTTAACTAAATATTTTCCTGTTTGAATAATATTTTATTTATATAAATTGTAGATGATCAGATTACAGTGATTAGTTAATAGGTACAATATTTGGATATTTATAGTCATTATTTATGCGCAGCGTTTCAGGACATGAGCTGAATTATAATATTTGTTTGCCTTCCTAAGATATACGCAAAATTATGATGCAAGGATGTGAGCCCTATTGCTGTTAAAATCTGAATCGTGTTCCTCAGTTCTTGTTTTACCTAATTATCTAAATGCGATATCAAGAGTGTATATGATATTGCTTTTTTTTTTTTTTTAATTTCGAGCCAGATCTTTTTGAGGACGATAAGTTAATATTTAGCTAGGAGTATAATGAAACTGCTTACCAAATAAATGCCTGAGATGACCTTGAATCAAGAGATGAAGGCTAAACTCTTTGAGGTTGACATTTTTATTCAGGTATTATCACAACTCGGCAAGAAATATATGTATTAGAAGAATAAGTCACAACACCGTGAAAGGAACAACAAACACTAAGCCCAAACATTATTTAAGTGACAAATTTAAATTTGTCCTCCTTTCCGTCGAAAACGAACCAAAATGCTATTACTATTTTGCCTTTACTAAGTGGGTTCAGTCTTTTCATGCGCATTCGCCTATGACCTAATCTTCTATATAATGTGAAACTAGCTATGATTCGGTTTTATTTCGTTGTTTACATCGACTATACTTGGCGAAGTTGCTATGCTCCTACCTTAGCCAAGGTGGCGTGAGCTCCAACTGCGGTTTACACATTTACTGCCTTCAACTTAGACCTGGTCACCTGAGACAATAATCGCGTAGCTGTAATAATCACATCAACTACTGCTCGTGTTGAGGTGTCACCCAATTTATTTTCGTTACGCTATAGGAAAGTGTAATTTTATACGGGAAATATCTGAGGTAGAACTGATTTGGGTTATTGTGACTTAGCATAGTCACGTCAGGGATCGGTATTGTACACTACTTGAAATGTAAAAATTACAATATTAAGGTGGACGGAGGGGGGGGGGGAGCTTACACACTACAGTACTAAAAATCTTGCGATTGAGAACCTGGAGGGGAAAGGATAAATAAGTAATTATCAAAAGAAAAGTTCATACTACCTGGCGCGGTAGACTTTTTTGGTGAGATTTGTGGTCAGCATTACAGTAGATGCCTCATCTACAATCCTAGCAACTGCTCCATCAACATCCACCACCATATTGTGATATTTATAACAAAATTCCCGGGAAGTTATAGACAAAACTGAAAAAAAAAAATCTACTTAATCGGACACGGCGAGCCTTGCTTCGTATGTCAAGTTGATCTTTTATTTAAAGTGACCGTCCGATAAAGAGGGATTTTGTTTTTTATCTGTTAGGTCTCTCTTCACGGGAATTTCTATAAATATCAGGATATCGACGTTTAAATGATTACTAGAGTTATTATCAAGTATCGGTTGAATTTTACCTACGTACGCCAGTTTTGAGAAATAATCGAAATATTTGGGTTAGGTGACGTTGTCAATTAGTTTTGGTTCAAGATAGAAAAAATGCACATCATAGATGTTGAAATGAATGTATTTATTATCAATGCATAACAAAAGTTACCGCAAAACTGCTATCGCAAAAGTTAAAACTATCTAAACTAAACTAAATTTATCGTTTAGCATTAATCTTCAAACGATAACCTACGTCAAGTGAACAGTATAAGGTTTTCTCGAGGTCAATACATCTTGTTAATAGACATTTTTCTACTATAGAAAATTATGACTATTGTATTTTTTCAAAATCCCTATAATTACAAAGATTTTACATTGGCATGTCTATTATTACCTAATACGAAATTTGTCATTATACATGTCACTAATTAGAAGAATTTTGGAACAAGTGGTATCATTGCTCACATACTTATTTATGAACATAATCAAGTTGGGGTCATGTCAATGTTTTCTTTGTTCTTTTTTTTTTAGTTCAACATATTTGTGTTTCCCTAATGGCCTATAAGAGAAAATTTTAAATTAAAAAAAAATCGTGCATATTTGAGAACTATATTGCGTTGTGTCTACATCAACCTGTTAGCTAACAGGCTTTTCCTTCCTATAGCTCATGGTAAGTCTTATCCACTAGTTTCTCCTGAAATACAACCCACCAGTCGTTTAAAAACCAGGTATACCCAATGCAGGCGATGAATCACAATAACGTGGCTAAAGTATGTTGACCAAACCACACACTAGAAGGTGAAGGGACGACGACCCAATCACTTCAAGCACCATGCAGCATTCTGGATGAACAGAAAATCAGGTATACCCAATCACTGCTGGGTGAACAGCGGAGTACAATTAAGGACAGGTACCTATAGTCAATCTTCCCCGGCCACTTGTTGTGCAACAGTCAATGATTGGTACATCCGATCCGCTATAGATTCTTTTCACTCTTCTTCGTGGTATAGTGTTGCCGATATGTGTTGCACATTGTCACGCCCTACATGCAAGGTCTCGCGCCAGGATGCAACTCCACATCAGTTGACTATCTCCTGGGTACCTATTTTCTGCTAGGTGAACAGGTGGATTAGGTGCAAAAAAACGTGCCCAACCATAGGGAGCCGGTCAGCCGAGCGGATAGCACGCTGGACTTCTGTGATCCTGTGGTCCCGGGTTCGATCCTGGGCGCCGGAGAGAAACAATGAGCAGAGTTTCTTTCACCCTATGCCCCGAGTCGAGTCGAGGTCGAGGGAGGGGGAAGTCGTACCGCGCGCGCTCCGTTAAAATCGTGACATTAACCGGGATTTCTTAGGACCACAGCCTTGGATTACCGATTACAGGCATAACAAGTGTATAGTGACCCGCTGGAAAATTTGAAAACAGTCATTATCAACGGAACTTTGTGTTAAATAGATAATAAACGGGAGACCACGTGTGGTCCAGTGCATGAGGCTTTGTGTACGTGCGTGTATGAGGAAAAAAAATAGTGAACGGTGATTCGTGGAACAGTGAAGTGGAACGGGTACCACAACAACATATAAGTTGGAAGCGAAGGAAAATCGTGCATAGAATATTATAAATATAGAATGTTAGAAATATAGAATAGTGGCAAGAGGCGGCATCAGTAGGCTGTTTCCACAAGCCAAGCGAGGCCTACCCCAGGGCACGTCCCACAGGGATAAAATACGGAAATCATATAGTGTACTATGGAAATGTGAATCTAATAATTAGCAATAAAGTGAGTGAATACCATTGCAAGCCGGAAATTAGGTGGAAAATCCCTTGTAAGAATACAAGCAAAGAATAAATCAGTGTTATAAATCGAGTAGCTGGAAACTCGTGACATCAACCTGGGACGACAAGAGGTCACCTGTACCGCACCGGGGACCAGCTTCGCTACCCTACGCTAAGTACCTGCCATAAAGTTTGAACAAAATAACATACATAATATTACAAATATACGGTATACATATAGTATTATAAATATTAATATATAAAAAATATACATATAACTTTATAAAGAGTTAGAAGGACTGACATCAACAAGTGATCCACACAGTAAACCACAAATACAATAATACATCAGAAAATGGAGAGGTGTGGCGAGTGCTCGGGAGTACTGGGAAAACGTAATGTAGGCGTAACATGTTGCATCTGTAACATGAGATTTCACCTGGGCTGTACAGAAGTATCTCCAGGATGCACAAAAAGGCAAGGAATTTACTGGGTCTGCAAAGATGACAGATTAATGTTAGAGAACATAACTAAACTGATGAAAACATTCCCGAGTCACAGAGATTACCATTCACAGACAAGCTACCAGTGATATATGCAGACTGGGAAAAGACAACATTGGTTAACGACCAAAACCCAGGAACAGATAGTTTAGAGAACCGCAGCAGTAATGTGGAGGAAGAGGGTATTGTAGTACATAATAGCAGCATTATTGCAGAGTCAGGTAATATAAACGATGTGAGCAACAGTGAGACAGAGTGCATAAATGAAGGAATTGGGACGAAAAGCGGAGATGGCTCCAATAAAGAGGTAGACAAGACAGACACAGATATAAATACCTTGAAAAACGCAAAACCGGAACACATTTGCAAATTCTACGCTAAAGGAATATGCAAATAGAAAATTAGGAACAAAATGCCATTTTCTGCATCCTCGAAAATGCAGGNCCCACCAACACTAACCTGGTCACCCCCCACCAACACTGCCTTGGTCACCCCACCAACACTGTCCTGGTCACCCCCCACCAACACTGTCCTGGTCACCCCCACCAACACTGACCTGGTCACCCCCACCAACACTGTCCTGGTCACCCCCACCAACACTGACCTGGTCACCCCCACCAACACTGACCTGGTCACCCCCACAAACACTGACCTGGTCACCCCCACCAACACTGACCTGGTCACCCCCACCAACACTGTCCTGGTCACCCCCCACCAACACTGTCCTGGTCACCCCCACCAACACTGACCTGGTCACCCCCACCAACACTGTCCTGGTCACCCCCACCAACACTGTCCTGGTCACCCCCCACCAACACTGTCCTGGTCACCCCCACCAACACTGACCTGGTCACCCCCACCAACACTGACCTGGTCACCCCACCAACACTGACCTGGTCACCCCCACCAACACTGCCCTGGTCACCCCCACCAACACTGACCTGGTCACCCCCACCAACACTGACCTGGTCACCCCACCAACACTGGCCTGGTCACCCCACCAACACTGTCCTGGTCACCCCCCACCAACACTGACCTGGTCAGCCCCACCAACACTGTCCTGGTCACCCCCCACCAACACTGACCTGGTCACCCCCCACCAACACTGTCCTGGTCACCCCCCCCCACCAACACTGTCCTGGTCACCCCCCACCAACACTGACCTGGTCACCCCACCAACACTGTCCTGGTCACCCCCACCAACACTGACCTGGTCACCCCCACCAACACTGTCCTGGTCACCCCCACCAACACTGACCTGGTCACCCCACCAACACTGACCTGGTCACCCCCACCAACACTGACCTGGTCACCCCCACCAACACTGACCTGGTCACCCCACCAACACTGACCTGGTCACCCCCACCAACACTGACCTGGTCACCCCCACCAACACTGACCTGGTCACCCCCACCAACACTGTCCTGGTCACCCCCACCAACACTGACCTGGTCACCCCCACCAACACTGACCTGGTCACCCCCACCAACACTGACCTGGTCACCCCCACCAACACTGACCTGGTCACCCCCACCAACACTGACCTGGTCACCCCCACCAACACTGTCCTGGTCACCCCCACCAACACTGACCTGGTCACCCCCACCAACACTGACCTGGTCACCCCCCACCAACACTGTCCTGGTCACCCCCACCAACACTGACCTGGTCACCCCCACCAACACTGACCTGGTCACCCCCACCAACACTGACCTGGTCACCCCCACCAACACTGACCTGGACGTAACACTACCCGTCATCAGTCGGTAGAGGATCCTCTACCGACTGATGACGGTTTGGTCACGTGTGGTCTCTTCTTCTTCTTTTTGAGAATAGGTGCAGTTTGCATGAAGGGTTTTCCCTCCTGATGACTGCACCAGGACAAATGTAGGGAAACGCGTAGACGTTAAGGAGAAGAAAGTCAAAAGTGTTGGATGTGGCGAGCCGTAGAGAGGAGTGGCGACGGATACAGAGGTCGACGTTAGAGGGAGACTCCCCGCACCGTAGGGCGGGGTGTCGAGTGCACGGCGGCAGCTGAACCACGCACGGCGGAGCTGTGCGTGCAAGACGTTAACTAATATTTCTCCGGGAACTTGTATATCGGAAATCGCAAGCAGTACGCTTCCCAAATCACCCACAAGTCATCGGGCAGCCGGCCATCAGGCAGTGCCCTGGGCTGAGACATCTTATTCGGCACCCTATAAAAAAATTCCTTCACCCGCGACACCCAGATAGTGGACGAGCACCACGGGATCGGAAGCACCCGGGCATCCCGATAAGGGCCCAACACCGAACCCCCACAGGGCACGACCCCAGCAGGCGGGACGAGGCTTCCCTCAGACCGGGGCAAGGAAGGAGGGGGAACCGCAGGGGATGCAGGCGCGGCACCGACCCCACCACAGGGCACAGGAGCCGAGGCCCCCCGGCGCACATCTTTCCGCAACATCACGACGAGGTCCCGATCATCAGGGACAACCCCCCACTGCGGAGATCCAACAGCAGGAGACACAGGAGGGGGGGGGGCCACAGGTAGCAACTTCGGAGCCCCTCACAGCACCATCATCCTCGGCGGGGGGCGCCAGATCACCATACTCCCCCACCTCCTCCCAAGGCACACCACGAACGGGAGACACACTCAGAGCCCGCCGAGAACGTTTCGAGACAGGCCGCACCACACCACTCCAGGCAGGCCCCACTGCAGGCACAGCCACCATCTTTACATCCACACAGGCCACACCAGCACCGTCCGAAGAGTCCACAGAGGCCACATCACCCACACTGTCCACATCATCCAGGGAAACAGCCTCAGAACACCGACGCGCACGCTTCTGCAAAGGGACGGAAAGAGCAGAACTACAGTCGCCAACACACACAGGCATGGCAGGCACCGCGTCCCCGGGAGCCGGTATCACATCCACAGGCGGGGGCGGGACATGAACCTCCACCGGGACATCCTGCATGACACGCAGCTCAGGCGACGGCCCAACACCCACACACACCGGCTCAACAACCCCAGAGGCCACAGCAGTCACCAGACGTGTCCCACAGGCCGTAGAACTCGCCTCAACAGGGGGAGCAGCAGACAGGTAATCAGGCGCCTCAGGCACAGCACTCACACCGTCCTCAGAACCGTCCGAACGCAACAGGGGCGGAAAATCCTTCACACGAAAAACATGCACCCTACCAGTCGCTCCCACGTCGCAGCCAGATGACCCCTCCTGACCACACCGATAACAGGTGCGCGGTTGACCCCGATACTGGCAGCGGAGAGTGTAACCCAACACGGACATCGACGACGGTACACTACACTTCAGCGACATCGTCAGGGTGCGGGAGCCGTCAAGCATACCAGCACAGTGCCCGGCAACGACCTTGTTCCAACGAACACTTAACACTGTCCCAAATCGTTCAAAACAGGAGGTCAAGAAGTCGTCCTGAAATTCGAAGGGGGCTCCATGCACCGCCACAGATGTCAAGGTGACACTAAGATTCACCACCTTAACAGAACCAGCAGTATCAGGGAGAGGGTAAACACGCCCCTCACACCGCTCGAGAAACGCCTGAAAGGCAGCCTGGAGGCGGAACTTGACCACAGCACGGTTGCCCTGAAGCAGCTGGATGCCCACCAGGTCCGACAGCTGCACATGTAGCACGTCCACCAGGGCGACACCAACCAACGAATGGTCCACCGGCACCGTAAATGCCAGACCAGCCGACAATGTCCTCTTCGCAGGAGGGCGAGAAGTCCCCATGGCTAAAGCAAACGTCACCCTGTCAGTGGCAAACCACCACCAGCAGGGCAAACCAGCAATCACCCAAGGTAAACACGAGCCAGGAGCGGAGAGACCTCAGGAACGTCCGACCTGGCCGGTGGTCACCACGCAACTCCCACGTTTGGTCACTCGAGTGACCAAACCATCACCTCTAACTAGTTCACCAAATGAGTACAAAGACTTACATCAACTTACACAAGTAATCACGATATCTAGAAAACTGGTGAGTGATACAAATTCTTCCTTGAATACGTTAAATACACGTGTATGTATTTAAGGAGGAAGTTAATATTTAAGGAGGGTTAATCTGCTGTGGAGGGAGCAGATTAACACGGGTTAGCATGGAAAATCCGCTCTTAGTCCTCGTGGTCTTTCTCTGCTCTTGGTAAGTCATCACCTACATACTTTAGCCTTAAGGACTTGTTGGGTTATATTTGGCATCACAGCACACCCCGTGCATCCTGGACTTCATTATGTGCTGAATTTGTGTCTCAACTATGCAGTGAGAATTTTGTTTTAATATTAATATAGAGTCTTCTGTTCAATAAAGCGAAAAATGTGGAATTTAGAATATCTCCTGAACCCTAACCATATTTTACCCAAGACATCCTCTTATTTAGATAGTACTTTTTGTAACTATGTGAACATTCGTACATACAAAGACGTAATTGACAATTATATAGTAAAATTTGGTACTAGTCCGAAAAAATGAAGCTAAAAAACAAATATTTCTAGGCCTGCCATATCTTGAGGTTATCTTGAGATGATTTCGGGGCTTTAGTGTCCCCGCGGCCCGGTCCTCGACCAGGCCTCCACCCCCCAGGAAGCAGCCCGTGACAGCTGACTAACACCGAGGTACCTATTTTACTGCTAGGTAACAGGGGCATAGGGTGAAAGAAACTGCCCAATGTTTCTCGCCGGCGCCTGGGATCGAACCCAGGATCACAAGTCCAGCGTGCTGTCCGCTCGGCCGACCGGCTCCCAATATAGCCCATATATGTACTACATTTGGCCTCAGATAGCGTGTATTAAGCCTAGGAAGGTTAGGTTAGGTTCAATTTTCTTTACAAAATCAATACAAAAACTTTTCCAATTTGTCCAAATTCAATAGTTCCGATGTCTACTTTCTAATTACCTTTTACGTCCGACCAATATACATTAAGAGCTGCCAGGGGTGTGGTAGGGTGGTGGTGGTGGGCATGACCAGATTTGGCCAGACCGTTATCACGATCTGACATGCGTCAAATTTAATGTGGGTTTGCCAAACCAGTGTTTATGAGCCTCATCAACCCATCTAACCTATTGCAATCCTTTAATTTCACAAAAGCAACCGTAAGTTTGACATTGTGGTCGATAGCGTCAAAATTGTTGAATTAAGTGTGAAGGCAAGTTGCTTATTAACGCTGCCAAAAGCTGTGTGTAGGCAAGAGCATTCATTCTTCGTCCTAAAACATGTTTTTTTCCCCGTAGTGTGAAGAAAACTCGGTTGAATGGGACAATTTTTTTCGAGAGTTGCAAACCGAGCGACGGCTAGGGTGCTGGACCAGGGGTTGCCAGATCTGAATTGCTGAAAGTAGCGAACTGAAGGACTAAAAGTAGCGAATGTGTAATAAAAAGTAGCCCAATATTTTGTTTAATGACTGATATTATCACTGCATGTATTTTATATATAAAAAATGCGATAATAGGATAACTTACTAGTATTCACAGCAGGCAAGACATGATTGTGGGTGTGGAGTCCCTGCATGTCTTCACAGTTGAACAAAGTTTATCATTATTATTATCGATAAGTTCTTTTTGAGAAGACGTGGTTGAAGACTTGAGTTGAGGGAGGTGGGTTGCCAACACAGCCAGTCAGGCATGCAAATAAGCATGAAAATAATCAAAAGGACAGGAGGAGGAGGAGAAAGAGAACTGCAAGAGAAGCAGACCACAGAAAATACCCAAATCTAGAAAGTAAAGTACAAAGAATAGCGTAGACAGAACAGACACCACAGGAAGACAGCATGACAGGTAGAGGAAGGGACAGGTTAGTGTGACCGAGCCGGAAGACGGAACAGAACTGGGGCAGACACAGATTGATTGATTGATGAAGATTAAGCCACCCAAAAGGTGGCACGGGTATGAATAGCCTGTAAGTGGTGGCCCTTTTGAGCCATTACCAGTATCAATAGATGTTATTGGAGATCTGTGAAGGTGCGAGTGCACCCTGCGTGACGGGAGATGTCTCCCGTCCTGGGCAGACACAGTGTGGCCTTCCCTTTACAAGCAGAGCAATACACCGTGCTCGTCGAAGACAACCCCTTAACAAGGAGCGGGGTTAACAGGCAATGTGGCATTTCCTCAATCACAAGTTCAGCTCCGTGCACGGCCAAGAGACGCCAAAATCAGGAGCCAAGACACACACTCATACACAAACAGGTGTCTGTTTAAATCCGCCGCATTTTCTGGCACCAATGCCTGGCATTCCGGCACCTGCAATATGCACTTGTTGTCTCATATAAGCCCATTAACACCAGTCTTCAACTTTCTTTGTATACTATAGAAAATAAGGTCTTAAAAGTCAGTTGAGCAAAAATTATAGGAACATATAATAATATAGCAGTAAATATTATGATGAAGAGGGTGCGGTTAATGCTGCTGCTGCTGGTGGTGATGTAGATGATGAGAAGCTTGACCGGAGGCAAGACAACCAATAATACAATTAAGATGTCTTTACAAGTTAGGTGAGTTGTAGCTGTGTAGCAAGGCTCCATGACACGTTCACTGTAACAAGAGTTAAAGAGTTAAAGAACGCAAGGTCATGCAGGTATCTCTCTTTGTCTCTCTCTCTCTCTCTCTCTCTCTCTCTCTCTCTCTCTCTCTCTCTCTCTCTCTCTCTCTCTCTCTCTTTCACACTCATATTTCTTTATTTTTCCTTCCCTCCTTCCCTTCTTTTTTTCCTACGCCCCTCCCTTCCACCTTCAAACTGTGTGATGCGTCAACCTGGCTCCATTCTGCTCTCTCTCCCGTCGTGTCCTCTGCAGGTGCCATCAAGTACGTGTCTCCTGTGTTTACATTACTGGCCCTGTGGAGGTGGTCGTGACGTCACCTGATTGCTGAACTGAATTGGTGGTAGGTGAGAAGGAGCAACACACCCACAGCGAGCAACAGACAGGCAGACAGACATATTCCCAAGATTCCTCATATGACCCAACTTCGTGGAGAAGTTGGCAGTCACAACATAGTGTTCAGCAATCAACAGCCTCATCCTGACTGTGCCTTTCTCAGAAACTTCGGACGGGTTCATTCATTACTAGTGACTCGTATTTGGTAACAACAAGTTTTCTCAACATGTAGATAAACGAGAAATCAAGCCAACTTACTATATGAAAGCTTTAGCCCACACTTACGACATCCTATTCCTACTAGATAGTTACCTAGCATTAGATCTGACTTTATTCGTAATTAGTAAAGTAATAAGCTCAGAAAATAAAGGAGTTTTTAGGGTCAGGCTTCAAATGAGTTCGAAGAGAGATGTACATGTTTCGTAAGTGCCTGATAAATCCAGGTCAATGATTATAACTCAGTTTTCATTAACGTAAATCTGGATTAAAGTCTTGAACGAATACACTACTGAGGAAACGCAAACATTCAAAATGGACACTATCCCCCCAAAGGGAAAAAGTAATGCCTGTTGAATCCTGGTGATGTCTCTGTCTGCCGTTAAAGTGTAAAACATCGTTATTATCCTGATTAAGTAATTACCCCCCCCCCCTAATCCATTATAATTGATCGTCGTATTTCCAGCTCACCTGACAGAGAATCTAACAACCGGTAGGAGTAATGACATATGTTGCTGAGTAATGTTGTTGTTGTTGTTGATAACTGATTTGATTCAAGTTCAAGTATGTTTATTGAGACAAGAAAGAAATACATCTCAAAGGGATAGAGTAGCTTAGGCTATTTCTACCCCCTCTGATTTGATTTCTCTGTACTAGAGCACATACTGTTACTGGTTGACACCAAGCTTCAAACCGTGTTATAACCATATGATTATAGTGAAGCTGGAAATAATGCCAACCACAGGCTTCCACACACCGTTTATGGAACGTAATAACGTTGATGTCTTTGATAATATTAATAATATAACCCCCACCCCACCCCCACCCCAACAGTCTTGTGAGTACGGTGTAAGGAGAATGTATTATGCCCAGAGAAGTAAACATATGCTAGCAGGTGAGTTTTTTTTTTTGACGAATTATTCCATGTTTTGCTGAGATGTATAATGTGGGAGCTTTGGGTAGATAGGCAAGAAGTTAGTTCATCTCCAAATACTGTGATGTTTCTGGGATGGGGGGGGGGTGAATATGGGAGGGAGGGAGTGAGTAAGGAAGGGAGGGAGATAAGTAACAGGAAAGAAAAACGGAAAGGATAAAAAGACGACTTTGGGGAAGAGGGAGAGAGAAAAGGAGGGATGAAATTAGTACATGAGAAAGAAAGAGATAAGGGAGGAATAAGGGATAGATAGCGGAGAAATTTGAATGGGAAGGAATGAAGATGTGAGAGAGTGAAGGGGAGGCGCGGAGAGGTGACAAGGGAGGAGAGACTAGGACTAGAAGGGAAAAGTTGGGAGAGGAAGGGAAGAAGGGAGCTTAACAGTGCTTATGTAAATGATGCTATCTGCATACCTAATTACCCAATAAATTACACCCCCCTCACCCTCTTTACATTTCTATTTTTTTATCAGGTGAGTTGAGGAGACGACTATTGCTGTTAACAGGCTTACAGCTTTCCTTTCCCACAGCTATGCACCCCATACCCATCTTGTGGGCGGTAGTGGAAAGGGTTACAGAGGCACATAATGGGCTCAGGGACTGAACCCCACAATTAGCTAAATGAATTGTGGGGTTCAGTCCCTGAGCCCATTATGTGCCTCTGTAACCCTTTCCACTACCGCCTACAAGATGGGTATGGGGTGCATAATAAATGAACTAAACTAAACTCATCTTAAACCCTACCCCTTCTTAGTTTCCTTGGAACACGACCAGCCAAGAGGTTAACATCCAGGTCCCAAATTACTGTTGGGTGAACAGGGGCAAAGAGATATGTATCTGTGCCCACACTAACCTTCCTGGCTACAGCTCGAACTCAGTCGAAATCGATGACGAGGCACGTCCCTGCACCACAGGGACTGTCTCCACCACCCCACCCCTTTCCTCTCGCTCTCAACAATAGCATCATTAACTTCTACCTTAACCAAGCTTCTAATAAATGACTCCAGTGACCTCTTGCAGTCACGCCTCACACTTTTGGTTAACCAGTATGCGGTCCGGCGACCAGCCAAGGTGGTGCTCGTGCACCCGCTCCTTCCCCCCCGACCACCACACACACTCCATTACACCCAACATGACCCACCAAACAATAGAAAGTTGTTTTCACATATCCATACATTCAAACATTGAATGTAACCTTGATATATATGTACGTCCGCCTACAGTTTAGACCTATTGTCTTATGTATGACCCTCTGTCCTGCGTGACAGTGAACACCAGCATTATCCTCACTTTAATAAGACTTTATCAAAATCCTCAGATTAGGCAAAATTGTAATTAATTTTGTCAATAAAGATGTTAATAATAATAATAACCCAACATGAACAAATAATGAGACTATCCACCAGGGCTGTGAGGTGGACGCGAACCTACGACCATGGCAAGGTCCACGGTCGTAACGTTAATGTAATATATATGTGTGTGTTTATGAACAAATAAACATTCTCTATATATTTACAACTATAAAAATAAACAAAGAATTCCACAAATCCACAAGGGCCGTGACGAGGATTCGAAATTACGTCCGAGATCATCCCAGACGCTGCCTTTATCGACTGAGCTACGACATGATCAAAAGGAGTTGAAACCGAAGTTCTACTGAACTTACTGGATCCTGCAGCCTCTCCGAGACACAAACCAGGGTTTTACACAACTCCCCCCATGCACTCGAGCTATGTCAATAGGCCGTTCTCCCTCTTCGCCCTTACTTCATTACACACAGAAATCACACTATTGTAATGAATTCCACGCAATAATTCTTATCACGTGTCTATATTTGTACACTAATGCAAATAATTTACCATTATAGTAGACACAACAACAAGAATACCAGCGTTCACTGCACTATATCACCACAAGAGCGTTAACACGTGCAAAAATGTACAAAAGAATCCCATGGCTCAGCTGACACAACTGACCAACACTGGCCCCGCCCCCAGCAGCCAGCTGACACAACTGGCCAACAACACTGGCCCCGTCCCCAGCAGCCAGCTGACACAACTGGCCAACAACACTGGCCCCGCCCCCAGCAGCCAGCTGACACAACTGACCAACAACACTGGCCCCGCCCCCAGCAGCCAGCTGACACAACTGACCAACAACACTGGCCCCGCCCCCAGCAGCCAGCTGACACAACTGACCAACAACACTGGCCCCGCCCCCAGCAGCCAGCTGACACAACTGACCAACAACACTGGCCCCGCCCCCAGCAGCCAGCTGACACAACTGACCAACAACACTGGCCCCGCCCCCACCAGCCAGCTGACACAACTGACCAACAACACTGGCCCCGCCCCCACCAGCCAGCTGACACAACTGACCAACAACACTGGCCCCGCCCCCACCAGCCAGCTGACACAACTGACCAACAACACTGGCCCCGCCCCCAGCAGCCAGCTGACACAACTGACCAACAACACTGGCCCCGCCCCCAGCAGCCAGCTGACACAACTGACCAACAACACTGGCCCCGCCCCCAGCAGCCAGCTGACACAACTGACCAACAACACTGGCCCCGCCCCCAGCAGCCAGCTGACACAACTGACCAACAACACTGGCCCCGCCCCCAGCAGCCAGCTGGCACAACTGACCAACAACACTGGCCCCGCCCCCACCAGCCAGCTGACACAACTGACCAACAACACTGGCCCCGCCCCCAGCAGCCAGCTGACACAACTGACCAACAACACTGGCCTCGCCCCCACCAGCCAGCTGACACAACTGACCAACAACACTGGCCCCGCCCCCAGCAGCCAGCTGACACAACTGACCAACAACACTGGCCCCGCCCCCACCAGCCAGCTGACACAACTGACCAACAACACTGGCCCCGCCCCCAGCAGCCAGCTGACACAACTGACCAACAACACTGGCCCCGCCCCCAGCAGCCAGCTGACACAAGTGCCCAACAACACTGGCCCCGCCCCCAGCAGCCAGCTGACACAACTGACCAACAACACTGGCCCCGCCCCCAGCAGCCAGCTGACACAACTGACCAACAACACTGGCCCCGCCCCCAGCAGCCAGCTGACACAACTGACCAACAACACTGGCCCCGCCCCCACCAGCCAGCTGACACAACTGACCAACAACACTGGCCCGCTCTGTTACCACAGCTATGCTGGAACTTTGAAGAATTAAAACTAGCAGAAGAATATGACCAGCAAGAACATATACTAGCAACAGCAACAGTGGGAGGCGTGAAGATAATGGTAGCAGTGATTTACAATCCTCCAAACAGTAGAACATGTAGGGAAGAATATGACAGATGCAATGAGAATTGTTTAAAGGTAATGGAAAAAGCAGCAACAGTATCAACGAGAACAACAGCTAAAAACCTAATACTGGTGAGACCTTAAGCACTGAGAAATAGACTGGATAAGTAAGAATCCCAACAGGGGTGATGAGACATGGAGAACAAAACTGAGAGACGTGGCAGACTTCTTAAAGCAACATATCACAGAACCAACACGAGTAAGAGGCGACTCACTAGCAACACAAAACTTGGGGTTTTCCCAAAATGGAGCAGATGTTGAACAAATTGTGGATGAGATGCCTCTAGGAGCTAGTGACCACTGCATTGTCATGCTTGAATACATAGTGGAGCTGGAGGATTTGGTTGTACCAAGAAACCCATTGAAGAAGATAGATAGATTACAAACATGTCATTCCTCAACGGAATGGGGGACGTTCTGTGGGAAATCCAAAGGGAAAAATAAATGGAAGGGAAGACAATAAATGAGATGATGAAACTCATCATCCCCAGTTTGCTAACTGTAGGTAGTAACTGAGTGATTGTAACCTATCCACCGCTGCCCACTGGATGGGAGGGCGGTGTGCAGGACAAACATATAAATTGTGACACTAGCTCTCCACATATGTCAGTTGCTTAATTTAGAACCTGTATTTGAGGTCGATCTTGAACCCATTGTTGATGTGACGACTTATATTGAATTTTGTAACTAGCTCATCAAGATTGTAACTTGCTTAGCTAAATGAATTGTGGGGTTCAGTCCCTGAGCCCATTATGTGCCTCTGTAACCCTTTCCACTACCGCCCACAAGATGGGTATGGGGTGCATAATAAATGAACTAAAACTAAAAAACTAACTCTTGGAATGTAAAGTAAACCCCCCTGGTTCAATAGGTAATGTAGGGAAGCGAAAGAAAGGACAAAAAATTCTGGAAAAGGTACAGAGAACTAGGAATAAATGGCAATATAAAGGCACTAAAGAGAACCACATATGAATACTCTCACATTAGTAGAGAAACTGAGAGGCAATTTGAAAATGACATTGCTGCTAAAGCTAAGGTACAACCAAAGCTGTTCTATAGCTCTGTAAGGAGAAAACAACAGTGCGAGATCATGTGCTAAGATTGAGGAAACAAGGGGAAGCTTACACTGGAACCAGCATGGAGACCAAGGTTGCAAGATAAAAGGCCGGAGAATATATTGGATGGCGTTGTAGTCACTGTAAAAGAGGTGAGAAAAATCCTGGGGAAACTAGATGTGACAAAATCAATTGGGCCAGACCTAATCTCACCGTGGCTGCTGAAGGAGGCAGCAGAAGTACTTTGTCGCCTATTATCTAAAAATTTTAAGGAAACACTTGAGACAGGAAATCTCACAGATGTGTGGAAGAAGTTAAACATAGTCCCAATATTCAAAAATAAGTGTATAGAAAGGAGCCATTTAATTACAGACCTGTGTCATTGACAAGTATTTCTTGTAAAGTGCTGGAGAATCAGGTCAATAATGATGGCACGTCTGGAGAGGATTGACTATGTGACAAAAAATCAGCATGAATTTAAAAAAACGGAAAGCCATCCTTGACAAACTTGATTGAGTCTTATGACAAGATTACTAAAATACGACAGGAAAAGGAAGGCTGGGTAGACTGTATTTGTCTAGACTGTCAAAAGGCATTTGATACGGTTCCCCATGAAAGACTGTTGTACAAGATGAAGAAGCAAGCTGCAATAGCTGGGAAAACACTGAAATTGTTTCTTCTTCCTTCGTGTAAGGAAGTACACGAAGGACAGAAAGCACAAGGCTCTGTACTGGAACTGCTGCTGTTCCTAATTTATGTGAACAACCTACCCGAGAGAGTGAGTTCGGGAATGTAAATGTTTGCAGATGATGCAAAGCTAATGGGTAATGTGAAAACAGATGAGGGCTGCAGGAGTTACAGGAGGGCCTTGACAACTCCAGCAGTGGTCAAACAAATGGCTGCTGGAATTGAATCCCAATAAGTGTAGGGTAATGAAGATGGGAAAGGGAGAGAGGAGACTAAAAGGCATCTACGCCACAGGGGTAAGCCAACTATAGGAATCAAAANCGGGTACAGGTCTAGAAAGGCCGGGTCCAGGCCCAGAAAGGCCGGATCCAGGCCCAGAAATGCCCGGATCCAGGCCCAGAAAGATCCGACCAGGCCCAGAAAGGCCCGGGTACAGGCCCAAAAGGCCGGCCAGGCCCAGAAAGCCCTGGTCCAGGCCCAGAAAGGCCCGGTACAGGCCCCGAAAAGCCCGGGTTCAGGCCCAGATAGGCCCGGATCCAGGCCCAGAAAGGCCGGATCCAGGCCCGAAAGGCCCGGGTACAGGCCCAGAAAGTCCCGAATCCAGTCCCAGAAAGACCGAATGTGTGTTTGTTTACATATCAGTGGCGCCCTGAGAGAGTGAGATCTCCCTCCTGTCTACTACTAACCAACTTCACAGCCATTCCTACCTTCCACACATATATATCCCAGCACTAGTAACGTTGAAGTGTTAGCAGGTGTTCAACTAGTAACGTTGAAGTGTCAGCAGGAACTTCTTGGTCTTGGTCTGTCTTTTGCTACTTCCCCTGGCCCACGCTGTGGCATTGATCTCATTAGTTCCTTTGACAGGTTTGTCAATTCTAACTCTAGTACTCTTTCGGACCTGTCTGCCTTTAGAGGGGCTCTCATCCCCGTTCTTGACAGCTTGTTTTCTAAAAATCACCACCTTCCTCGTCGCTTCCAGCTTGCCCTTGCCTCCCTAAAATCTAACAACTCTATTCTTATCCTTCCGTCCGACAAAGGCAATTCGGTGGTTGTCCTTGACCGTGAGGACTACCTCCGGAAAGCAGATGTCTTGCTCTCTGACTCTCGCACTTATGCTCCTCTGACTTCTAACCCTTTGGATCGCCTCAAAACTTCCTTTAACCGCAAACTAAGACAGCTCTCTAGTCTTTGCCCTCCTGACTTTGATCTCATAAAGCGTTTCCGTGTAATCTGCCCTTCTCTTCCTTATTTCTATGGTCTTCCTAAGACTCATAAACCTGGTGTTCCTCTTCGTCCTATCATTTCTTCACGGGGCTCTGTCAGCTATTCTCTTGCCTCCTGGCTCGCTAAAACCCTGACACCTTACCTTGGCACTTTTTCCCCTGCCCACCTTCGTCACTCTCAGGACTTCATAGATAGACTGCGCCTGCAACCCTCTTGTAAGATGCTTAGTCTTGATGTCGACTCTCTGTTCACTAATGTTCCGCTCGATGACGTTCTCTCTTTCCTTAGACGGAAGGCGTCAGAGAGCCTCCTTCCTCTCCCACTTCCCACTGACGTTTTCCTCGATCTCATTAGACTCTGTGTTGAATCTAACTCTTTCTCTTTTAACGGTAAATATTACACTCAAACTTTCGGTGTCGCTATGGGTTCCCCTCTCTCCCCTGTTCTTGCTAATTTCTACATGGAATACTTCGAAACTGTTCTTCTTCCTTCTATTGATACTCGTCCCTCTCTCTGGCTTCGCTATGTTGATGACATTTTTGCTTTATGGCCTCATGACCTTAATCTTTTCCAGCCTTTCCTCGCCTCTCTTAACAATCTGGCTCCTTCTATCCATTTCAAAGTTGAGTGGGAATCTAATTCCCTCCTTCCTTTTCTTGATGTTCATGTTCACAGCTCTGTGTCTGGGTTCTCTTTCTCTGTCTACCGTAAACCCATGCATAGTGGCATGTACATTCACTTCTTTTCCTACCATCCTCCTTCTGTTAAGAAAAATGTCCTCGTCTCTCTCTTCCTCCGCGCTCTACGCATCAGCGACCCTCAGTTTCTTGATTCTGAAATTTCCTTTATCTACAAATCATTCTCTCGCCTTGGTTATCCTTTGCATTTCATCAACTCTGCCTACTCTCAAGCTAAACGAAATTTCTTTCATCCTAAACCTGCTTCCAACACTAGTAGCACTGTACTATGCCTTCCCTTCATATCTGAACTCAAAACTTTTACCAATACCTTTCGTCCTCTTGACATTAAACTCGCCTTTCGACAAACTAACACACTTCGTAGCAATCTAGTTCACACTGCTCCTCCTGCTTCTAATGCTGCTGGTGTCTACTCTATTTCCTGTTCATCTTGTCCTCTCCAATACTTTGGCGAAACTGGCCGTACACTGAATGACAGACTTAAAGAACACAAGAGAAGTGTTAAGTCTGCAGACACTAACAATGCTCTCTTCTGCCATGTGAGGGATTCTAATCATCCCATTGATTGGTCTTCCTCCAAAATAATCTTTCCTGCCTCTACTCTTCACAGACGCCGTCTTGTAGAATCGGCTCTTATACACAAAGTACCCAACATGAACTTGAGTCCTGGCTTTGTTGCTGTGGACTCTTCCCTTTCACAGTACATACTCAAATGCTCTAATCTTTCTAACAAACGTGACTTAACATAAGCTTACCCCTTCCATTTATCTTTCTTTCTCTTTCCTTTTCTTTCTCTCTTCTCCCCTTTTTCTGTTCATTGTCTTCTCCTACACTCCCTTGCTATCCTCTGCTTATTCCTATTACCTTTCCTTCGGTGGTTATTATGGGAGCTGCCTCGTATGGGCCAATAGGCCTTCTGCAGTTCTCATTATTACTACTATTCTCTACACCTTACTTTCCTCCTCACCTCTCTTGCCTATTTATTCCCGTTCTCTACCTCCTCATCACAAGCGACTTGAGAATGGTCCAGGACGGACCGAAACGTCGTCGTCCCTTCAACTTCTAGTGTGTGGTCTGGTCAACGTTGAAGTGTATTCGCCAAGAGGTGCCTGCAGGGTCGACCGTATTTTCTCTTGAAGCTCTTTATTGAATGTCTACTACAAATTCTTGCCTCTAGAATCTCTACATATCAGTGATCCCTTCGGCATGGTGGCGTCGATATTCTGTTCTCAGGAATTATCCCCAAAATCGGTAAATATGTCTCTAGGCCGACCAGCAGCCACACACCAATATAGGGAATGTGTGATGATATTGATCCATGTATGACGTAGTGCGGTGTAGAAGACTGATAAGATTGCTAGAGACTCAATATTATGACATTGCCAACACAAGACTGAGTTCTGAGGTAATTATAGGAGCAAATTAAAACAGTACAACGTGGCAAGATTGATCAATATGTTCCTAGAAGAACTCCACTTTTTGTTGTCTTGCACATTGTGTATGTGTACACATATACACAGACAAAGTACAAGACAACAAGTTTGAGGACATAGCGTCCAGGGCGTCCACTCCCAGGCCAGCTGGACGGGCCACACGTCATGATACCTACTGAAGAGTTGTGTGTCGACAACACTTCATGTAATGATTATTTGACGCTGTTGGGTTGGGGTGGCGGCCGTGTTCTTGCTCTCTTAAGGCTTAGGGATAGCTGGAGTTGAGGTTGGGGTATGGAGGGGGGAATGTGGGTATTGGTAGGTGAGAGGTAGATCAGAGGTAAGTGGGAGGGGGGGGAAGCATTGATAGGTGGGGGATCATGAGTAGGTGGGGGCAGCACTCATAGGTGGGAAGGGGAGCACTGAGAGGTGGGGGAGGGGGGGAGCATTCATAGGTGAGGGGAACATTGATAGGTGGATGGAGGGAGCATGGGTAGGTGGTGTGTGTGTTGGGGGGCCTGTTACGGATTGTCCTGTTTTATACCTCTTCCCCAGATCAAGAGGCATTACTCCACTTATATGTACATACTAGACAGTCCAGAGATTATTTTTTTCTAGTTAAGAAGTCTGCATGTTGTACATGCAAACAGTTTCGGTTTTCAAGAATTCTAAGGCGTAATCTAATAGGCCATTTTTCAAATATGTCGGAGGAAAGCGTCGTCACATCGGGGATGTTTTCCGCACCTAGAGAGAGGACACAGGACTCAAGATGCCAGGACGTAAGAGAACATGATTGGTTGGAAGCTGCACAAACTGACCAATCCACAGGTGACCCAAGGTCACATAACAGATGAGATTCTAACCTTGGAGTCAAACTCCACCAATCACTGAAAGTTGCACAATAAGTGTAAGATGCAATACAATAACAAACTAAATCCTAGGAATAGTCTAATGAAATTTTGACTTGAAAGAAAAGGAGGTAATTATACAACTGTATAAATCTCTGGTGTCTCCCCACTTGGATTATTGTATCCAAGCACGGAGACGTCATCTTCAGAAAGACATATCTATCTTTGGAGAAAGTTCAACGCTGGGCGAATAAAATCATTCATAAAATAAGTTGACTCATACCAGGAACGGTTGACGGCCACAGGGCTAACTAGCACCACTGCAAACCAGACATGACAGATGTGATCTCATTGACATTTTTAAAATACTGAACAATTTGTTGAATATTGATCCAGACCACTTCTTCAAAAGGTCATATGTAACACAAACAAGGAGCAACTGTTTCACGCTCGACAAACCACAATGGAGGGCGGAACACGGGAGATGCTTTTTCACCCTAGAGTTATAAAGCCATGGAACCGCCTACCCGCTGAAGCAGTAAATGCCAAAATATGACTGCAATTTAAGATCCAAATAGAATCATCAGGACAAACAGGGGCGACCTTCGACAAGCCGCCGGTTTACTGCTTGATGTTAACACTGGCTCACCTTCTTGCGCCATACAATCTTATCATCTAGTCGTAGGTTTAAGGAAAGCCAAACGTGTATAGTCTTCCATTGATATTAGTGGAACTCCTCCACCCTGTTCTTCACCAAGCTTTTTTTATCAGTTGCATTCTTCTCCCGGCTTCTAGTTAACTGCGTCTCAAACACATTACAGTTGGTAGAATAGTGATGCTGTTTCCTGACATCCGCTGATCCCTGGTTAATACCATCAGGGTGGGGATTATCATGTGAAATGGCAGAACTGGCTACATGCCGGTGACATACAGTGGGTGCCAACAGTCTGGTGGACCTGAACAGTGAGGAGAGCTTTCGGCTTTTGACAGGACTACCTTCGATGATTTCGGGGCTCAACGTCCCTGCGGCCCGGTCCTCGACCAAACTTCCTGGTTGCTGGACTGGTCAACCAGGCAGTTGGACGCGGCTGCCCGCAGCCTGATGTACGATTCGCTGCCTGGTTGATCAGGTATCATTTGAAGTTGTTTATCAAGTTCTCTCTTGAACACTGTGAGGGGTCACTGCAGGGCTATTATATACCCCTCATGTGTAGTGGAAGTGTTGAACAGTCTCGGGTCTAACACTCGGATTAACACGAAGTTTGAGCATGCCAGAAGAAAATAATCTTTACAGCAAAGAATAAATCACACGGTATCTTTCCTTGTTAACGGAATAGGATGGGGGGGGGGGTTAGGAGGTCCATGATGACGTCCCAAGGAGTGGTGCAGAACGCACCGAGTGGGAGGAAACGGCTAAGAGTTTCCCGCGTTGAAGCAAGAAAAATTAAGAAGTCGCTAATCAGCTGTGCGGGAGCCAGCTGATCAGGCTCACGCCCTGTTAATTGAATCTAAGTAACACCCCCCCCCCTGACACAGCACCGCTTCTGTGCTAGGTAAGTCCACTACGGGCTCACCATAGCCCGTGCTACTTGCCCCGCTCCTGTGCCAGGTAAGTTACGGGCTCACCATAGCCCGTGCTACTTGACCCGCTCCTGTGCCAGGTAAGTTACGGGCTCACCATAGCCCGTGCTACTTGCTCCGCTCCTGTGCCAGGTAAGTTACGGGCTCACCATAGCCCGTGCTACTTGGAACTTGTTCCGAGTAGCTGAATCTATAACAACAACAACAACAACAAATAAACTCCCCTCCCCCCCCCACACCAACCAAATCCCCTTGAGTTTGCGTGGTTCAAAGAAACAAAAATAGAATTAGGATTAATGTTTATTATTATTGATTGTGTTTTTATACTTTATGATTTTATATGTGGGCCGATACTTTTAGACGGCTGGAGCACCAGCGATATTATTAATTTTGAGAATTAATTTGTCAGTATTGAAGGCAAGTGGAAGGCTAGAGGTTCAGAGGTTTGTACAGTTTCCAGTATTTAGATTTAGTGATGGTGTTTAAGTTGTTGTAAAGATTAAGAAGTAAGCCTTAGTAACTATTGCAGAGTTTACATTTGTTTTCATATTTTGTGACAAGCGAGTGATTTTGAGTAATTTTTTTATGGGATCAACCAAACATAAGTAGCCTAGCAAGACCATCCATCTATCGGGTGAGTTAATTTCAATTTAATAGAGAAGCTATTAGAGTAACTTACTTAATATGAACAAATCACAAACGTATCATTATATGAATGCTGTCTTCCGTTGCTCCTTTTCTCCTTTCTTCACCATTATTGATCTATACAGAAGCAATCTTGTTAATAATTGACGTATGACATTGTGGGACATTTATGTGGGCGAGGCTAGAGCGAGAGAGTAACTTACAGCATACGCTGTGTGGCTCTGTGACTTAATGTGACCTGGTCACCCCCCACCAACACTGACCTGGTCACCCCCACCAACACTGACCTGGTCACCACCCCCACCAACACTGACCTGGTCACCCCCACCAACACTGACCTGGTCACCCCCACCAACACTGACCTGGTCACCCCCACCCACACCCCTCACCCCTCTCCTACCCTCTCAACTGACCTGATCTGACCTGGTCACCCCCACCAACACTGACCTGGTCACCCCCACCAACACTGACCTGGTCACCCCCACCAACACTGACCTGGTCACCCCCACCAACACTGACCTGGTCACCCCCACCAACACTAACCTGGTCACCCCCCACCAACACTAACCTGGTCACCCCCACCAACACTGCCCTGGTCACCCCACCAACACTGACCTGGTCACCCCCACCAACACTGACCTGGTCACCCCTCCAACACTGACCTGGTCACCCCTCCAACACTGACCTGGTCACCCCCACCAACACTGACTTGGTCACCCCCACCAACACTAACCTGGTCACCCCCCACCAACACTAACCTGGTCACCCCCACCAACACTGCCCTAGTCACCCCACCAACACTGTCCTGGTCACCCCCCACCAACACTGTCCTGGTCACCCCACCAACACTGACCTGGTCCCCCCACCAACACTAACCTGGTCACCCCCACCAACACTGCCCATGGTCACCCCACCAACACTGTCCTGGTCACCCCCCACCAACACTGTCCTGGTCACCCCCCACCAACACTGACCTGGTTACCCCCACCAACACTGACCTGGTCACCCCCACCAACACTGTCCTGGTCACCCCCACCAACACTGAACCTGGTCACCCCCCACTAACACTGCCCTGGTCACCCCACCAACACTGACCTGGTCACCCCCCACCAACACTGACCTGGTCACCCCACCAACACTGTCCTAGTCACCCCCCACCAACACTGACCTGGTCACCCCACCAACACTGACCTGGTCCACCCCCACCACACTGACCTGGTCACCCCCACCAACACTGACCTGGTCACCCCCACCAACC
>WNGS01167840.1:6496012-6532098 GCA_020271785.1 Procambarus virginalis | reverse complement strand
TAGTGATGATGTGGAGGAGTTTGTGGAAGAAAAGACAACGAAGGACTGACCACCGAAGAACTCCATGCCCTTCAACAGGAACAGCAAGACAACGCAGATGAAGATTCTCAGTGGAGGAGGAGGAGGCAGCAAGACGGATGTCCCTCGCAGTATTGAGAAGGTGTGGTCAGATGTGGGAAGGAGCTTCAAACAATGTTGAAAAGACTCACCCAGAGAAAGATGTAGTAGGGCGTTGCATTAATCTTTTCAACGACATGTGTTTGCCTTTTGACTACAGATAGGGAGATTGCGAAGAAGGGAAAAAGCAAGCTTCCATGGACAGATATCTGGTGAGAAGATCGAGCAGTGAGCCTCAGCTAGGACCTAGTGGCACTCAGATAAAACGTCCCCGGGAGTGCACACCTGAAAGGCCCTCATTCCTGATGTGATAATGGAGGGGACTCCCCTTCCACAACAGTAACTTGCTCCTCCTCCTCCCCTCTCCTCACCAGTCTTCCATACTCCTACAGCATTCATCAGCAAGGTAAGTATAACTTGAACATAGTGTTTGTAGGTTATTTAGCTGAATTAGGTATAAAAATTTAGTTTGATATGGGGTTTCTGGGGTAGTCAGGAACTGATTTAATTCATCTCCCATTCATGTCTTATGGGAAATTCGCTTCAGAATACAAGTTTTCGAAATACGAGGCATCTCCAGGAACCAATTAAAATCTCTTAACTGAGGTACCACTGTATATATGTAAATTCCTTCTAGGACTGAACAATTATACGGAGAAGTAATTAATGTTCATGAGACTGGCACAACCAACACAAGGCTGAGCACCTTGTAATTCCTAAGTGTAATTACAGGATGAGAACTACGCTCATGGTGTCCTGTCTTCCCAGAGTACCCTTGTCAATAATATCCCGCTTTGAAACTACTGACGGGTTTTGGCCTCCACCACCTTCTCACTAGCTTTGTTCCAACTGTCTACCCATCTGGTGTGCAAAGAAAACTTTCAAAGTTTCCTTAGCTTGAATCTTGTTCCTCTTGTCATGAAGTGCTGGCCTTCGGGAATAGCCCCTCTTGTGTCAATTTAGGGGTCGATTTCCTGTTAGTATTTGTGTAAGTGGTGATCATATCACCTCTTTTTCTAATATGTTCTACTTTTGGCATGTATTATGCTTCTAGCTTCTCCTCGTAACACTTGTTTTCAGTTCTGGAAACCATTTTGAGGTGTGCCATGCACCTTTTGCATTTTGTTGATGTGCTTCTGAAGATTTGGGCACCACACAACCTCTGCATAGTCCTAGTACCTTGGTCTCACAAAAGTTGTGAGACAAACTGGTGCAGGTGTTTAAGTAAGTACAGTATATATGAAAGCCTTTTAACTGCTTGGATGACGTAATCAAGAGCGTTGCCGGTAACATAATAATAATACTGACAATAATAATATATAATATATTATAATAATAATAATAATATTTATAATAATAATAATAATAATTATTATTATTTATTAGTATTATTATTATACAATATACAGGTTAAAGTGGTGCTGCATGCTTATGTTGGTGATCGTCACCTGAGGTAGCTGTGGAGGAAGCCATATATATGTGGTGACGGTGAGATGTGTGGGTTGTGTCAGCCACCCCAGTACCTCCTCACGTGCTGCTTCTCAACCTTGGAGGCCAGTCCACACCTGCCATTCGTGCTTCTAGGTTTTGTGCCTCTGAAAGATCTGAAAGCACATTTGTAAAGATACTTGGCTGCATCTAGAGACTCCAGTGTTCTGGAGAAGTGCAGTCATTTGCAGGAAATCAGTACAATTATGGTGTTTTGGGTAGTCACATTATTGAACTGTGAATTGTAAGGGTGATTGTTGTACATTTCAAAGCAAGATATCTATCTCTATCTTGTGCCATACTGGGATTCTAATTGGTGCAGCAGATAACGCTGGATAATTATAGTGTCCATCTGTAATGCCTCACCCAGCTGTTTATAAGAAACCATATACCAGAGTAGTAACACTGTGAACCTTGGTGCAAGTATTTCTTTCCAAGATTTATAGAATCAGACGTGGGATAAAACAGCAGCTGGAGAGACAGCGTTACCTCCCTAAAGTGGCTTGGAAATACCAGGAGGCGGGTAGTCCCCAGTGGAGTGTCCTTGGGGAGAGGTTATAAGGCTTACAAGACTGCTCCCCTCCCTCCCGGACCATGGCAGAGAGGGAGTGCCCGTGCTGACCGACCCACATTTTGGCCTCTGGGTGTCCATCAGAGTGACATGATGGAGCATGACATTACAGGGCACCCAACCAGTGCCACGCACACCCATTACCATCATCATGTTACCCACCAGGAGGCATGTCATCGTTACCACATCAGGACGCATAATAAACCTTCCTACAAAATTAACCATATCTATGCATGTTCATTGTAGAGTATCCACTAATTTTAGGGGGACGGCTCGGCCCCGGGTGGGCCTGTTGTGTGGGTTCCCGGGCTGCGGAGGGGCTGACTTGGGGGCCTTGGCCCCATAGGACCCCGTGGGGTTTTTATATCCCTCTCGGCGGGGCTTGTGGTTACGCGAGTGGGGTTTCCTCTCCACTCGCCGTACGTGCTGTTGGGCGTTCGCCCCTCCCCGGGCTCGGTTCCTTGGCCTTTGAGTCGGTTGGTTCCGTCCTGTGGGTGGATGTTTCCCCCCACCCCTTTTTTTGGGGGGGGACGGTGTTTTCGTCATGTTTCCCGTTTTGGGGGTTCTACATGACTACTGGTCTCGGGTGCGCATGCGCCTTTGTGTGCCTTCGGGACTGGTTTTGGCTTCCGTGTTCTCGAGGGTTCGGGAAGGTTTTTCCTCCTTCCCGCGTTATTGGAACGTCTGTCGGCTCCTCGTCCTTGTTGGCGAGTTTGGGCTACTTGTAGCCCTGTTGGGCTCCTTGTGGTCCTGTTGTGCTCCTTGTAGCCCTGTTGGGCTACTTTTGGCCCGGTTTGGGCTCTTTCTGGCCTGTTGGGCTACTTGTGGCCCTGTTGGGCTACTTGTGGCCCTGTTGGGCTACTTGTGGCCCGGTTGCGTGCCTTTTTTGGGCTCTGTCTTCGCTTCTTTGGCCGGTTTTCTTGTTCCTGCTCACTCTTTTGGCTACTTTTCTTGTGCAGTAGTCTTGGTTGCCGCCTTCCCGCAGGGTAGGTTGCGCGTTTTCGGCCGGCATGTCATGCGCGTGCGCCGCGGAGTTTGTTTTGGTCTGGGCGGTGTGTAGTGCCGGTGTTCGTCGTCTTTTTGCTCCAGTGCTTCGCCTTTCGCTCTTCTCCCTTGCCGCGGTATGTGCCCCTTTTCGCTCCGGGGGTGTCCTGGGTTCCAGTTGTGGGGAGGCCGCCGAGGTTTCCCCTGTGTCATGGGTGTGGGCCGCCTTCTTCGCCTCTTCCTTGCTCTCCTGCAGGTCCGGCTCTGGCTTCTTCACCTGGCGGTGCTCCCAGGTTCTTCTGGGCTCGGTTGAGTCGTGTCACTTCGAGCCACCGTTTGCCAGGTGAGTTTCTGCGGTCTGGCGTCTTTTGGCAGGGCGCTGGATGTGGTGTTATATGCCTGTCTTTCTTTAGGTCTCTTTTTGTACGACTGAGACCGTTCGCACACCAGTGTCGGTCCCCTTTTTTCACCCCTTCCTGTCCCACTCTTGTGCATGTCCATCCCATGCTAGGGTCATTCAGGGGTCCCACCTTTGTTAGTGTTATGTGGTGTGGGGGTTTGTGGTGTTGGTTCTGTACTCGCCTGGTAGGGCTTCTGGCTGTGCTTGCAAGGTTTATGCGCTCTGGCTTTTGGGTCCCGCCTATCTGGTAGAACTTGCGGGATAGTACCAGTGGAGTGCAGTGGTGCCATAGGCACACTCGGGGAACACTGTATATCCATCAGAGGTCTGCAGTTGTTACACGACCTCCTTGCGAGCATACGCCTTCTCGCTGGTACCTTATCTTGAGGTTAACTTGAGGTGCTTCCGGGGCTTAGCGTCCCCGCGGCCCGGTCATCGACCAGGCCTCCTGGACTGGTCATGCTGGCTGTTGGACATGGCTGCTTGCTGCCCGACGTATGAGTCACAGCCTGGTTGATCGGGTATCCTTGGAGGTGCTGATCCGGTTCTCTCTTGCACCAACCCGTCACCGCATCTTTATTACGTCAATATTGACTTCTTCGTTCCGTGCATAGGTGCCATACTAAACATAATGGTTTCCCTTAAAAAACTTCGTGGAAAACACCGACCTTACCTGACCTACTTAGTAGGTTACAATAAGCATCTTATGGTTTCGTAATTACAATTGTTACTTAACCTATTATCGGTATGCCACTGAACTCTGTGAGGGGATTGCAAGTTATGCCCCTATGGTACGGTCTGTGGACTTTCGGGGCACACTAGCTTGCCTTCGACTTAGTTATGGCCCATCCTGGTTGTGGGGAGTCTGTGGGCCTGCAGGCCGCCCCATGCGTCTTCCTGGTGGGCCTCCCTTTGGCCGGTCTAGCCTGGCCTCGGGCCGGGCTTGGGGTGTACATGAGCTCCCGGTTCCCCATCCAGCCGGTTTTGAGCGGGGTTTCTCCGCCGTCGGTCGCCTGGTAGGCGGGTTCCTGGGCCTGCTGGGTTCTGTCGTGTCTCAGTGGGCCCTGTCTGGGGTCTATCTGCTCCGTTCTCTGCCTTTGCCGGAGCGAGTTGCTCTTTACCTGTGGCATGTTGCGGTGGTGTATACTCCCCTAGTTGTGCTTGCGGGGGTTGAGCTCTGGCTCTTTGGTCCCGCCTCTCAAACGTCAATCTTATAACAGGTGTACGGTTTCCTGAGCCTATTGGGCTCTTATCGTATCTACACTTGAAACTGTGTTTGGAGTCAGCCTCCACCACATCGCTTCCTAATGCATTCCATTTGTCAACCACTCTGACACTAAAGTTCTTTCTACTGTCTCTGTGGCTCATTTGGGCATTCGGTTTCCACCTGCGTCCCCTAGGGCGTGTGCCCCTTGTGTTAAACAGCCTGTCTTTATCCACCAGGTTGTATGTTGCTACTACTGCGCGTGTGCATTAGTACCGTGTTTCGCAGTGGCGTGTCCTTACTCCTGGGGTTTTTTATGCTTCTGCTCTTTCGTCCTGCCTCACCCCAGTCGTTTTCCTGGCATCTCCTTTGGTCAGTTTTGCCTGCACTTGCTGCTATGTTGGGGGACGTGGTCGGTTTCCACCACTTCATTGTTTGTGTGTTCCCTTGTTTTCCTCCTCTGCCACAGGGGTGTTCTGCGTGTGTTCCTTGGCTTCTTGGGCTTTTTTCGGCCTGTGTCCTGTGGTGTGCTTCTTTGTCTCGGTCTGTTGCTGTTGCTCGTACCTCTTGGTTCGGGTAGGGTTCTGGCGGCAACCCTTCCGCCTTCTTTGGTTTCCTTGCTTGCCCTGCCACTTGGTTTTTTGGGGTCTTGCGATGTCTCGCGTCGGACCCGTCATTTGTTCTCCTGGCGGGTTTGCTTGCTTTGGGATTTGTCTGTTCGGCAGACGTTCCATCTCCTTGTACCACCTGAGTTCGGTGGTCGCGCCCGAGATCTTCTTGCGGCTCCGCCTTTTCCTGGGCTCGGAGGGGCCTTGTCGGGGCTGCTTCCGTCTGCCTCGTGGTCTCGCCTCCGGCTGGTGGTCGGTGTCCCACCTGCGTGTTTCTCTTGGCGGCAGTATGGGGTGTTTTGGCGGTCCTTCCTTTTCCTGTACCTTCTTAGGTGGTTCCTCTTGTTAGCGTCGGCCTGGTTTTTTGGTGGGGGTTGGGGGCCGTCGTCGTGCCACATACTGTCGCCTCTCTCTTTTTGTGCGGCGCTGGCGGAGTCGCTTTGGCTTGCTTTCGGTCTTGCTTCTACACCGCTTAGTAAGCTGTCTTGTGCTTCGTTTCCCCTCCGGCCTGTTCGTGCGCCGCTTGCACCATCCTGGTTTCTGGTCAGCGTGCTCTGTCTTCTCCTCGGTTGGTAGTGCCTCTTCGGTTCCGGTTTGTTTTTCGTCGGCTCTTTTCCTTTTGGGCATTTGCCTCTGGGGGTCGGGTCGCTGTGTTTTCCTGCTCCTTTGGTTTTAGCGTTTTGGTTGTTTGGGTGGTGTCCGCCTCCCGGTTCCGTCCCTTTGATCTTCCTCTGTGGGTAGTTAGCTCCGGGGAGCCGACGGGGCTCCCCCCAGAAAACCAGCGTTGAATGTAATGAAACGCCATTTTCTGGGTGAGTCCCGGAGGCTCCCCGGCAACCCTCCCTCCCTCCGGTCGGCGGTTTTTCGCGTGTCTTGACATCCAGCCTCAGAACTGATGGGTGGATAGCCGGCGTGGGAGGTCTGGGGCTCCACCTTCCCCCTCCCGGGGAGGGGGGAGCTGCGCAGACAGCGGCGCGGTGACGTGTGACGTCACACTAGTTTGCTTGTTTTTCTGTTTGGGAGTTCTATCCACTAGTTCGGATTTTGGTAGCAATTTTAACCAGAATAGGGGTTTGTTTTGGGGCGCTTACCTTTCTGGGTGCCTGTCCCGGTCGATGGCAGACATAGAATGCTTCCAACCACACGGGGGCTTCTATAGGCCATTGCTCCCCGTGCCTCTCTGAGGGGGCCCGGTTCTGGCCGTGGTCTCCGGTAGGCCTAAGAACTCCATACACATGACTGATGCCAAAGTCTGAAATTAGCATATCAGCCTGGGATAGCTCCGGGGAGCCTCCGGGACTCACCCAGAAAATGGCGTTTCATTACATTCAACGCTGGTTTTTTGCCAGCATATGGATTCCATGCTAATGCTGCATATTCCAGTATTGGTACAACAAATGCCGAGTAGACTGCCTTGAGGGAGTCCTGATTTAGATTTTAAACAATGTTCTTATATTTGCCACCATCCCATATGCTGCCAATGTTATCCTGTTTATGTGTGCCTCTGGTGTTAATTTTGGAACTTTATCCACTCCCAAATCTCTCTTTCCAATTCCTGTAGTTGCCTTCCATTTATGGTATAGATGCCTTCTCGTCTCCTCTTTTTCCCATCTTCATTACCTTACACTTGTTGGGATTGAATTCCAGCAATCATTTGTTTGATATTTGTCTAGGTCCTCCTGCAACTTACTGTAGTTCACATCTGTTTTTAGATTCCTCATCAGCATTACATCATCTGCAAACATTGACATGTACGAGCTCAGTCCCTCGGGAATGTCGTTCACATAAATTACGGGTGACGGTGAAACGTGATGGTGGGGTCAGTGGTAGAGGCTGCCAATAGTGGTGGTGATAATGGAGGCTGTAAAAGTGATGGTGATGGGATCAGCGACACAGGCTGTGGTGAAGGTGATGGTGGTGAGGGTCAGCGGCAGAGGCTGTAGTGGTAGTGGTGATGTTAGTGGTAGTGGAGGAGGAGTCAAGTGTGTGTGTGTATATATATACCCATCACCACCATCATCTTGGCATGACGCCTCGCCATGCATTGTCACTGATTATCTCACACCTGCCCGCTCCTCGATGTGCACATCAGCACGTGTGTTTGTACATCCATCACACGTGCACCTTTGAGTGCATATGTGTGTGGTGTACCTGTGAATGCATGTCTATGGTGCCCCTGTGAGTGTCTGTCTATGATGTACCCATGTATGCATGTTTATGACGCAACCATAAATGCATCATATCTATAGTGCATCCCGTGAGTGTCTGTCTATGATGCATCCATGAGTGTATGTTTGTACCTGTGGGTACATGTCTATGATGCACTCGTAAATGCATGCATATGATGCATTCGTGAGTGCATATCTATGTTGCACCCTTGAGTACCTTTCTATGGAGCACCCATGAGTGCATGTCTATAATGCATTTGATGAAGCCTGCCTATGGTGCATTCATGACCACATACCTATGTTGTTACACAGGCAAAAGAGAGAAGGAGTGTTACAGATCCCTGGCATGTCATGCACAAGCAACAAGAGGGAAGGAGTGGTAGAGACCCCTGGCATGTCCTGCACAAGCAACAAGAGAAAATGTGTGTGGTACAGACTCCTGACATGTCATGTGCAAGCAACAAGAGAGAATGAGTGGTACAGACCCTGGCCTGCTTGTCGATGGTGCGTTGAGGTAATGCTCGGCCCTTCTCCCTGAGGGCTGGGTGCATCATCTCCGGGTAGAGGTGGGCGGGCCGCTCTGGACGGACGTGGGGGCTCATACCCTCTGAAATATGGCAGTGAAACCAGGGGTCATACACGCTGCTATAGGTGGATGCTAGTGATGTGTAGGGGGAATGTAGGTTGGGGCTAGTTGGGTGATGGATGGATCTAGTTGGGTAAAGTGGGGATGCAAGTGGTGTGTACTTGCACCGATAAGATAAGATAAGATAAGAGAAGATAAAATAAGATATTATTCAGGTAATGGTGCATACATTGAAAATGAGTTACAAACATAATGTCTGATTAATAGATAGAGCTAGTACATACAATGCCTGAAGCCACTAATACACACACAGCTTTCCAGGCAAGGTGTGGTGAAAAAAACTTAAACTAAAACTTAATACTAATTGAGATCCAGAGCATAAATTGAATTGTAAAAAGAAAAAAGAGAATGATAATTTACATGATGGATAGAACAGCAGAAAATGCAACAGAACAGCAGAAGAAATTTTAACTAAATAAACAGAAGATTTACAATTTTCTTTAAGCTTATACATGGTAGGTGGGACAAGTACGTTGTGAGTGGGATGTAGGTGTGGAAAGTGGGGGTGTAGGTGGGAAAAAGTGGGTTGTAGGTAGTGGCTATTGTGGGTATAGGTGGGGGGAATAGTGGGAGTGTATGTCGGGCAAGAGGGATGTAGGTGGTGGCTAATGGGATGTAGGTCAGTGTGAGTACATACTTGCGGTAGTAGTAAACTGAGCTATAGTAGTATAAGTAATTTTAATAGTACCTGTAGTACCAGTAGAAGTAATAGTAGTACAAATAGAAGTAATAGTAGTACTAGTAGAAGTAATAGTAGTACAAGTAGAAGTAATAGTAGTACAAGTAGAAGTAATAGTAGTACTAGTAGAAGATACAGAGCAAATTTAAAGTGCAGTGTAGGAAACTACGAAGATGAATTAGGTACTTTTTGGTTTTGTTTTAAATGAGGCAAAAGTTTGACAGCTTTCAATTCACTAGGGAGTGAGTTCCATAGACTAGGTCCCTTAATTTGCATAGTGTATTTACACAGATAAGTTTGACCCTGAGGATATCAAGAGATATTTATTTCTGGTGTGGTGATAATGGGTCCTATTACATCTGTCCAGGGAGAGTTTCAGAGCATGGTTTGCATTTAAGAACAGGGTTTGTAAATGTAGTTGACACANACACATCAGGCCATGTCCACTTTTCACTCCTCGACCTAATAATGCACATTACTTAATACTGAAACTTTTAACTTCCCTTTTACTATCTAGTCAAACAACATCCTTATTAACTGCCCAAACTTTTTTAATACATACAGGTATGGCATAAACCAATAGGTAATTTAAATCCCAAAAATTAGTATTTAAGTCCAGCCTCAATATGAAACATCTTGTGAACTGTCTCACTAATATAGCATTTGTAATAGTTTATCATGTAAATGTTGTAACATTTTTAAGTCAGTTTTGTCAGATATTTGTTTACAGTCACATTGTATAATTGTGTTTAGAAATTTAGCTATACAGGTACGTATATATTCATCAAAAGGTATTGTCTATGTAACATATCAAGAATACATTCAACAAAAATATATCCCATAATTCTGTAACTAATTACAGAATAAAAATGATCTGTTCAATTTTTGTACCAAGTCTGATACCCTTATTGTACTAAATACTTTAACATCAAACTGTCAATCACTACACTATAGCTGTGCTCCAAACACATTTGAACTTCCATTACCCCATTTCAAAAAGGCTAATTTTGTCTTGTTTATTTATTTAACAAGTTTTACAGTCGTACCGATATCATTTAAGTTTCAGCTTTTCATTCGTTGTCCGCTATGGCTATATTTCTTTGAACGGTAATGTATTGACATTACCTTTTTTGACTGATGATGTGTGTAATCAGATGATGAAGTGGAGGGTATCAGCTTGGTCTAACATTGGCAGACAGGTGACATGTATTTTTACCATTTTTCTTTTCAAAGCAAAAACATCTGCACACACTTTCTAGTGCTCATATATTACATATCCCTTCTCTTTCCAACTCTTGTGGTAGTTCTTCCCATTTTATATCCTATTATAATGAATCGTGCACTTGTCATCCTTTCAACTTCACTTTTTTAATTCCAAAACCAAATTGTGAGAAGATATTATTGGTTGATAATGTTTTGTACCGAGGACACCTGTCTCAAATTTACTCTAAGGAGACCCCGTTTCAAAATTACTCCGAGGAGACCCGTCTCAAAATTACTTCGAGGAAACCCGTTTCAAAATTACTCCGAGGAAACCTATATCAAAATTACTCCGAGGAGACCTGTCTCAAAATTACTCGGTGGAGATCCATCTCAAAATTGCAGCGAGGAAACCCACCTTAAAATTGCACCAATGAAATCAGCCTTTAAACTGCAGAGAAAATCCCTGTCAAAATTGAGATAGTTCCCTCCTCAGAAAGAAAAATTACTGAACAACATTATCTGCTGATCTCGTGTTTAAACAACATCCGTTGCCAGCACTGGGCATTCCCCTCTATAATTAGCCCATATACACGCTTTCATAATCCACTCTGCCTTGGTTTATCTGTTTTCTATCTCTCTCTCTCTCCACATCTTTCATCAGGCATACCTATTAATTTTTTCTTAACACAATTTTCCTACCTCTTTTTTGCTCTAAACTCGTTTACCCAATCATCCAACGTACAATACATAACCTATATCTTCCATTATCTAGAACCTGTTTGTTGACAACTGTCCCACTTCCACAAAATGCACAACTTTAGGTACAATATATATTTACTGATAAAAAAATCACAAGTGTCCAGGCTCACCAACACTGCGGTACAATACATATTAACATTACCAACAGAGTCCTGAACTATCTGATTTTACATAATATGAAGTAAACTGGATCAATTCCAGCCTGTGTACACATGTAATGATTATCATATTCACAAACAAATAAGTAATGTTTGTACATTTGAATATACAGTACTATGATGCTTATTCGATCACACAACCCGTGGCGAGACAAATCACGAGTGTATTGTTATGGAAATATAAAGACAGCATGTACATAACTGTGTTATTTCTTTTTCCCAAATTTATACTGCATTTGTATTGAATGCAATCAGTTATAGGTATCAAGAAGACACTGTGCACTGTTATAGATATCAAAGACACATGTGTCTCTTAGAAACAATCTAAGGGAAAATAACATTTAGGATTATGACAAACCTAACAGTAAAAAAAAATAGTACCATACACTATTAGGGAAATCAGATTTTTGTGAATTGCTATTTATATAGCAATACTATATATTGTATTGATTCTATCAGCACTACTACTACTTACATGTGGTCTTGCTGTATATTAATAGGCATGTATAGGGTTTGTGTAGTTACCCAAGTATATTTCCAGGAGTTGAGCTTCATTTCTTTAGTCCTGCCTTCTCAGCTATGATCAAGGTTTTCTAATAACTGCCCCATAGTAAGGAAGCTGCTTCACCATTGTCTGGTGTACCTATACTACTCTTTCCACAAGTCATGGATTCAACTCTCAAATAAATGATACATCAAAAGAAAAGCTAGAGAAAATATACACTTACATACACACATGTTTGCCATGCTAAGCTTTACAATAGTATATATCTAAATACCTTGGAAACAAATTGCCATGTCAAACTCATTTGTGCCAGTATATCTTATCTTGAGATGATTTTGGGGCTTAGCGTCCCCGCGGCCTGGTCCTCGACTAGGCCTCCATTTTGTTACACATTCCCAGGAAGCAGCCCATAGCAGCTGTCTAACTCCCAGGTACCTATTTACTGCTAGGTGAACAGGAGCATCAGGGTGAAAGAAACTCCGCCCATTTGTTTCTGCCTCCGCCGGGGATCGAACCCGGAACCTTAGGACTACGAATACCGAGCGCTGTCCACTCAGCCGTCTTGCCCATTAGCACCAGTAAACCATTTCTAAAATATAAATGCATTATACTGAATTATGCAGGTACTGTATTAATATATAAAAAACAAGATTAGCAAAAATAATTAAAAGCATACAACAGAAATTACTTTCATAATTAACTGATGATGCAGATTTCATTGTATCCCCTAACAGATTATTTTTTTTATACATACGAAATCTGAATATCAAGAGTGGAAATCATGTGAATGGATTTGCTCCATTTTTTGAGGGATCCATTATAGATGGATCTATATAGACGAAATTGTCATCAATTTCTGTCAACATACAAAGTCCTCTCAAACCATCCCACCGGTTTGATTTTCAACTCTACTCCCTGCTACTAATTTGCATCTCACTCACCACCAAAACATCTCACTATAAAATTAACTTCTCAATTCTTCTCTCCTGCCATGCTAACTTGTTTACTGTCACTCAGATACAAAGTTCTCTTTAGTGTGTGCTGAATAATTTTGCATTTTTAAACCCATGCTGGTGTGGCATTATAAAAGGCTCTGTGATATGAGAATAGATTAAAGAGAATTTAACCTAACCACACTGGAAGAAAGAGAAATACATAAAGTGGATATAAACAGTCTTTTTCCGGATGAGGGAAGGTGGGATGAGAGACCACATGTGATGTAAAGAAATACAGTACCCCACACTGTATCTCTCGAAACATAGTGCAGTTCACAGACACTATGCCATGTGGAGAGTGGGGGGTCACAACTTGTATTGCCCACCATAAGGCCTTTATCGGCAAGTGCACGAGCCAGAACACAAGGCATAAAAAATTGGCTGCGAATGCTGAACAGGTAAACAAATATTTAGCAAATTTAGAATCTACTGGATTTGGCAGTATACCTCCACAATACATTATTAACTATGATGAAACAAATTCTCTGGAGATCCAAGAAGCACCCAGATATTATTTAGTAGCATCCTAGAGAAGCCATAAGCACTTCAAAGACTTCTTTCTGTCATGTTTGCTGGCAGTGCCTCTGGAATTTTACTGCACCATATATTGTATACAGAGGAAGAATATCTTTATGAACTGTTGGGGTGGACCAAGTAATGACGGCTACCACCAACCAAAATATGGACGGTTTGATATATTTTGCATTAAAGACTGGTTCAAGACCTTAATACCATATTTCAGAACCCTAGATAATGATTTTTCCAATGCAGTGATCGGTGACAACCTAGTATCACACGTATCTGCCACAATTATTGAACCATGTGAGCAATAAAACATTCATTTAATTTTACTTCAACTGAACAGCCTCTAGATCAGTGTTTTCCATTCACTGTGCCAAGGCACATTAGTGTGCCGCAAATGGTCCACGGATGTGCCATGGCAGTTTGAGGGAAAGTAAAAAAATAACAAGAGTAATAAGAATTATGAACATTAATTTTAAAACCAATCTTCTGAAATCCATGTTCATCATTATTTAAATACCAAAACACTTAACAACACTGTTCAGTGTGCTGAGAGTTGACCAAGGTTGAATATATCTGCTCTAAATGCATATTTCAATGGACGTGGTCAGGGGATACATTATATCTTGTTACCAAAGCAATGGTTCCCATATCTGCTTGTGGACCAGCTCAAGGCCATGACAAATGTTGACTCTTTACTGTGAAAGCTATTTCAAACCAAAGGCATTTGTCTCCTCGATAAAGATAGAACCCTTGACAAGCTGCATCATTCCCATACCCAGGCGATTTTCCCCAGCAGTAAACCTGATTAGTCCCAAGGTAATTAATCGTATTAAGAAACAGAGAGGTAGCAAAACACAAAGCCAGCTGGAAGAGTTCGGGCAAAGAGACATCGTATCATCTGGCAAAAGTTTTAGTTATCAAGGTTTCAAACAAGCAGGGCCATAGGAATTATCACTAAAGATGAATCTAGGTACCAGTAATAAAAAATATAAAAGCCAACCATCATCTGATTCAAGCTCCAATGGTTCTCAGTTTTAGTGGCAGAATCTATCAGCATTAATAACTCACAAGTACAGTAGAAGTACCATAAGTTGGTTGAAACTGGAGAGTTCAAGGTAGGCGACTCTGTCCTCGTCAAATTTGCTAGCAAGAAGCACATTTTTCATTACATTGGAAACCTGCAGCAACAGTGATGATGATGGCTGATGCCAGGACATGGATCATAGACTATCTGCACAAAAATTATGCAAATGATTCCCAGAATTTTACATTTGTAAAGTCTCGGAATTCTGTCAAGTACAACACACTCGGATGATATTGTGGCAAAGGGTGTGGTCAAAGATATGATTTTCTAGAGTATTTATTTACTGGTGTGACTGTATGCTAGGTCATGTATTATACTTGCCTTAAAAATCTGCATTTAACTATTTAAATCATTTAGGCCCACTTGCCTCAAATTGTGGGGTAAATGGGCCCAGCATTTGGAATGCTGTTCCTTGTTATACATGATTAACTAAAAACTTCTATTGCTATCATAGCCACCTGAAGGATAGATTTACATGATCAAACAATAAGATCAATAAATATCCAACTTGTGTTTAATTACCATGAAAAATTAAAACAATAAATGCAGGCCCACTTACCCCAATCTATAGTACATTACAGTATTATCAACAAAGGAACCTCAGTCTCTCAGCCTCTTTCTCAGTTCATATTCAAGAATGCACTGGAATTCTTCCCTGTTGCTATCATTTACAACTTTTGCTAAATTAGGAGGAAAGAGCAAAGTCCCACTCCGTACATCAGCCAAGAGAGACTGACGTCCAGCATTTACAGTGCGAGATAAAACTGACAACTCGTCTGATCCCATGTTACCTTTTGAAAGCGATTCCCTTATTACTTGCCCAACAAGTGACCGCAGATATATATCTGCTTGATGAGCAACACTACGTGAACATTCTAATCGCGATTCTGCTACTTCCAGTTCACGGTCCTCTAACTGAAGCACTGGTGACGTAAAGCACTTGTATATCATATTCCATGTACTATATGATTCCTCTAAATTGTCAGCTTGGAGAATATATGTGGCAGACTCCCAGCTGTGTTCACTTGGCAGAGGTGGTTGTAATTTGCCTGCCATTGCTTCGATTACTGCAGTTGGTACACGTGTTTCTCGCTGCAAATTTTGTTGAACAGCAATTTCAGTGGTGCATTCAATATACAACTGACAAAATCCAACCGTGTGCTTCCTAGCCAACTGAAAATATTCATATCTCATACTTCTATAATAAAAATTATCATCCAATAAGACTACATATAAAGCCTCTTCCTCTATAATCTTATTTGATAAATTAAAGAAATTAAGAACAAAATCATTCAGACTCTTACTTTTTAGGCACTCAACGAGCTGATCAACTTTAGAATGTACATTACGTCTTGCAGTTTTCCAGTTCTCACTCGCACTGTGACATGTCTCCTCATCACACTGCTTAAGTTGAGCAAACCGCTCTTGGGCTGATAATGGAATCAGGTCATCATAGCACACATGAATGTAGTGGACCTTCTGCCCTTCGCACTTACCATTTACAGAAGATGACAGGTTTTTGCACACTGTTGACTTTCCAACACCTGGCAAACCTACCAGCACAACAAGTGCTACATGTGTTTCCATCATACACTATAATGCTCTCCTGTGCAGAAAAACTTATCAAAATTTTGTCTTTTTCACTTCACAGTCATTTGGTTCATGTTCATCATTAGCCATCATTTTCAGCGTACCTTGGGCAGTATTCCATGCACCTTGTGCTCTGGCTTCCTCCTCATTTGTCCAGTTTTTCTCGTTACCAGGAGTGCTATTCTTACCCGAATCATCGAGACTTGTCACCGAGGTCACAAAACCTCTCTTGATCACTTCCCCTCTAGCGGCTAAGATATCCTCAATATTCTTCTTGCCATCCAGGTCAGAAAACCAGCCCAGATTATCTGCCACAAGATGGTGCTTTGAACAGCCCTCGCAGGTAACTATGACGACACCTTTCTTATAAGCTAGCTGGGAAATAGTCTTAGACTGTCTTGTGCTACACACTTTACAAGTATATGTTAACTGAAACTTGGGTTCAATTTTTCCTAGTGACTGACAACTTCCATCATGCTTAATAGAACTTTGGCTACAGAAATTAACTGCACTAAAGTAAACATTTTGATGTATGTTATTTCTAAATGATGGCTGAAATTTTTTTACAAACCATGATGGACTTTGCCTAACTGATAAAACTGTCTTGCCTAGGTTAAGTCCAAAAAATCTTGTCGTCAATTTTGCAATATGTGCCATAATTAATAAGCACACAGCAATTTACATAGCATTAGTTAATACACTTTGCTCACTGACAACAATGAAACTTCTCACTTTCAACTTAAACTTGGTGATCAACTTGCTGCTGTTCTTGACTTTCAACAAGGCTTTGTTGTTGCGCTTCAATCTGCTTATTCATCTCATCAATGCGTCGTTGCATGTAGATGGGCTGGACCTCTGCATAAACTGACATAATCTTGTGGTTCACGTTCACGTGCTTCCCAACACAGCGATCCACACACGCAGTCTGAAAATGGTAAACAAGGATTAAAACATACAACTTTCTGTACTTGCCTAATTATACATGATACCTGCTTAATGGGGTTCTGGGAGTTGTTCTACTCCCCAAGCCTGGCCTGAGGTCAAGCTTGACTTGTGAGAGCTTGGTCCACCAGGCTGTTGCTTGGAGCAGCCCACAGGGCAACATATCCACCACAGCCCGGTTGGTCCGACACTTCTTGAAGAAAACTATCTAGTTTTCTCTTGAAGATGTCCACGGTTGTTCGCACAATATTTCTTATACTCGCTCGGAGGGTGTTGAGTTTTAATTCTCTGGTCCTACTTCTCAAAATCTTCAATCAATAGGTTCTCAATCTCAAGCCTATTGGACTATCATAACTACATTGGAAATTGTGTATGGAATCCATCTTCATCACTTCAAATAAAATATGCTGAAGATTGTTCACTTTTGACACTGAAAAATTCCTCAATGTCTGTGGTTCATTTGGGTCCTTGTCTTTCACCTCTTTTTCACTTGTTCATGTACCACCCATTTAAAACAATCCATCCTTGTCTGCTCTGTCAATTTCCCCCAGAAATTTGAATTTGTTAATCATATTTAGCCTTAACTTGTATCTTTCGGAGACATGTCTTAATTATCTTAGTCTTTCTTTGTAACTTACACCTCCTAGATCATGTGAGGGACATCCCACCAAACTTGGCTTCAATCAGCCGTGAGTTACCAGAGAAGCCAATTGATTCAATAATCACAGAAAGCTTACAAGAAATTTTTTTTTTTGCAAGTACTGTACAAGACACCACAAATTTTGGAACTAAACAGAAAATAAAAATAAACAATTATATTTAGAGAAAGCCATTGCGCATCCCTAAATGGGGACGATTCCTAATTACAGTACAATACAGTACTGTAAATTAAATGGTCACCAGAATCCTTAAAAATACTGTGCAGGAGGATGACAGGGTAACATCTCTTAAACAGTGTATCGCCTGCTATACGTGTTACAGGCAAAAATTACACCTATATTGATGTTAATGAAATACAGTACTTCTTTCTGATATGTCCTTGGTGGCTTCTTGTTACCAGCTACCTGGATTGCTAGCTCAACCCAATTCAATCCATGACAAGCCCTTGCAAGTCATTGTAAGCCAACTGTGGGCCATGGATCAAAATGTCTTCCCCCCTCCCCCTTTTTCCTTCCTTCAGAGGTGCAAGAAGCAGACAATCAGCAAGGCAAACAAAACATAGAAAACAAGTAATAAGACCCCAAACCAAACAAACCACCCAGTCATGAAGCAGTTCATTTGTTTGTTTCACCACCATGTGATTGCATACTTAGCTTCTCGATCCTCTAGCCTTAACTTTACACTTAGCAGAAAGATGAAAAAATTAAAGCCCCCTTAACGTGGAAGCCCAAGGAGCCACCAGGGATCCGCTAGAAAGAGGTGAAAACCATTCATTGATGATTTTCTGGAATGGCTCCTTTGGTGACACCTTATTAATAGCTATGGTACCATGAAGAACAGAATAAAAGGGAACTCTCCTGGGGCAGAGGAGAGCTGCCGAGAGAAAACCCATTGTGAGGGAAAATTAACAGCAAGTTAACAGCTCCAAAGCCACACAAGCTAAATGCAAACCAGGCATGTTAACTAAGTACTGAGCTGTTGGACATCCAAAACCCACGAGCCAAAATATCTGCCCATAACATTCTAAAATACCATAGACAGAGCAGACAGAACTGCAAAATTATGAACATTATGGCTTGAGGAGGTAGACCACAAGCTAGCTAATCTTGAAGACACTGGAAATAACCTGATATATGAGCTCTGGAACGAAGGACCCACAGTGTCCTCCCCCATTCCCCACACCACTAGTAGCAAAGAGGTAATGGCAGATCGTTCACAACAAATGAAGCACCCCCAGCTGAAGCAACCTAGCATCAATCACCAAAGGACCCCTCTGGAAACCAGCCATCTCATTGTTAGTCGGAAAGGAAGGAAAGGACTACAGCTAAAGAAAATCCTGCTACCAGAGTGGGAGTATGAAGCTCCCTAACTCAACAAGTGAGAGCCAATAAAAGCTTTAAAGATGTAATCCTGGACCAAAGGGTCAACAGGAAACCAAGACAAGTTCAGGAAAACACAATCTTGTCAAATTTAAATGCAATGAGGCAACAGTATTCGGCACGAGAAGCAAAAAAATCACCCACTAACCAAAAATCGAGCTGAGTAAAGAGTAGGGACAGACATTAAAAAAGGTAATCAAATCAATATCAAACAAATGAAGACAGCTCGCCCACAAGCCAAGCAAGCCTCAAAGAATCAGGACACAGTTGCCAGCCTCCTGACTGTAGAAATGAAAGGCAAAAACCCCCCCGTCATAGTACCTGGCACCAAAAAGAGCAAGAGGCAAGAGCTGAGTAACCCCAAGGGAATCAAGAGGCACCAATGATCACCAGAGTAAACAAGGGGGCACCCAAGAACAGTCAGGGAACTGAAGCAGCATGTCAAACTCCCCCAAAAACACAGTGTAGTCTCTAAAGCAGAGTTAGGCACAAGACTCAAAACCCAACAGGGATCTGAACCCCAGAGTTAAAAACCTCAGAAAGGGGATGAATCCATGAAACATGACAGCACTTAGAAACACACATGGGTAGGAGCAACCAAAGGCAGGAGCCAATTCATAAACGAGACAGATGCCACGACGACGAAAAATTGCAGGTTTCAGGGTGAAAGGAATAATCTACCCATAGGCAATATAGCGGAGATGATAATGGGTGGCCATCAGAATGCAAAGAGACTCATGGCAACCTTACAAACTCGCACTACAGTGGTGTGGATCAGATGGCCAAACTAAGCAGGGCCCCCTCAGTAAGGGGCTTTCAGGAACCTGAAGGTTGACCAAGCAGGAAGCACAAGGGCTGCTCGCCAAATATAAGACATAGAACACAGCCTAGGGGCATATGCAGTAGTAGTTGTGTAAGCAGCTTGCCTTAAAAAAAACACTCAAGCACCCGGTGCAATCCCAAAGAAAATCCCAAATGCTCCCATCCTCAAAGCCTCATAGAGGGTTTAAAGACCCTTGCACTGCTAAGGGTGATGATTCCTTCCTCAGGAAGACCACTAGTTTAGGTGACTGTCTCTTCCTGAGGAAGAAACAGTCAAGAGAAAGAGTCTTTTGTCAATTTGTCAATAGAAAGCACCCAACCAATATGACTGTACAGAGCAAGGAAGATCGAGGAGCTAGGTGCACCTAGCGGAGCGCAGGTAGAATTGATGAGTGAACTGCTTCACAACCAATTGGATCATCTGGATCATTTCTCACCTTCTACAGAATATTTTCTTTACTTTGCTGATTGTCTGCTTTACTCTTGGGACCTTACTTCCACCTTTCTAGTGGCTTTTGTTTGGTTAGTGCGCTCCTTGCGTCTCTAGTCAATGGTGGACTTTAAGTGATTTCCAAGGACATGGCATATATTGAATTGGGTGGAGCTGTCCAGCTAGCTACCAACAAAGAGCCACCATCGAAGCCATCCCAGAAAATTAAAACAGAAATCACTTAAAACCTGTTGTGTAATCTTGTGCAATGTATTTCACAACTAGCACAGTTCCAATACATTAGAACTAGGAAAAATACATTTCTGAACATGTTAAGCAATTCAAACCCCAACTTGGGATACTGTACTTCGTAATACAGTATACCATATAGTACCTCACAGTACAAACGATAACAAATGAATTATTAAGCATATTACCGTAATTTAAAGTCATGATTAAGTTGCAAATACCGAGATAAAAAATGTTAATGGCGGCATTCAAGGTTATGTAGCGCAGAAGTCTACCTTTGTCAGCTCACAACCGTGCCGGAACAACCGTGGACATCTTCAAGAGGAAACTAGATTGTTTCCTCCAAGGAGTGCCGGACCAACCGGGCTGTGGTGGGTATGTGGGCCTGCGGGCCGCTCCAAGCAACAGCCTACTGGACCAAACTCTCACAAGTCAAGCCTGGCCTCGAGCCGGGCTTGGGGAGTAGAAGAACTCCCAGAACCCCATCAACCAGGTATCAACCAGGTATCGCAACCAATTTTAGTTTGGGTTCAATCCACAGGCAAGACAAAGATGGATGGGTACCTTTCCATTCACCCGATGCCTCTGTCCATCTAGCAATAATTAGTAGTTCCCGAGAGTTAGGCAATGGTTGTTCAATACAAAAAAAAAAGTACAGGATCTCAAGTACTATGTCATCTATTTATTTTTGTAAAATTGCTTAATGAAGTCGTATGTCACCTTGTTTCAGTGTTTACCCCCATTAAACCTTTAAAATTTTACTCTAGTAAGTTTTCTAAAATACACCTTTGCATTTCCTTGCTATTATTATTGTTTGAAAAAAGCTACAGTACTTCTGTACTGTTGCTAGAACTACCAATTCCGTATTGTAATAGTCTATGCCTGTCATCATTAAGTACCACCTTTATTTGTTACATGTCTTGAACATTCTCACAAATGCTAGCTTGCTTCTCTTTTAGTATCGAGTGTTGACCCCATTAGAACCGGTGGCTGAACGGACAGAACACTGGACGCGTGATCCTGTGGTCCCGGGTTCGATCCCGGGCGTCGGCGAGAAACGATGGGCAGTTTCTTTCACCCTGATACCCCTGTTACCTAGCAGTAAATAAGTACCTGGGAGTTTGTCAGCTGTCACGGGCTGCTTCCTGGGGGTGGAGACCTGGTCGAGGACCAATGCGCAGGGACACTAAAGCCCCGAAATCATCTCAAGATAACCTCAAGATACCTATAAATAATTGTTCATCTAAATTATTCAAAGTTACAACTCGGAGCATTTGCCGAAATGCTCTGAGTTGTAATGGCTGCAATTTTTTGTGTGTAACCCATGTAGCTAAAAATTATCCCTTCATCTTATGTTCTTTATACACACACATTCTTATAAATTATTATTATTATTATTATTATTATTATTATTATTATTATTACAATAACAATTACGACTGGGCCGCGGGGACGCTAAGCCCCGGAAGCACCTCAAGGTAAGGTACAGTACAGTACTCACTTCAGCTTCTGATATGTTACGGTCAGTAAATCCAGTAACGCACAAGTTGAAACAGCGCTCTGATATCTGATTGTAGAGGACCAGGAAATCCTTAAACTGAAAAAGCAAAACAGGTACATTAATAAAAGGCACCAACCAAAGGAAATGCATCGTATGGCAAGGCAGTACTGTGCTGTAATAATTGTACAAGTTTTTTGTGGCCAACATCATCAACAGTTCATTAAATAGTGCTTTGATGGTACTCATTAGAAGTCAAATTTTAATCATCAATTTTGAATTGATCATTCTATCATATACAATAAGACTATACAGAACTTCGATAGTATTATTTTTGAAACCTCATGCAGTATTCTTGAAAAGTTTATAGCAATATAGTTAAAAACTTTCCTGGGGCAGCAATTTTATAGGCATAAGGTACGATGTGCTGGTAGGCATCATGTCTGGAACCCATGATGTGATGCATTTACAATATGGAATACTCAACTTGTGATTTGACAAAGGGCTTAGCTAAGCAACAAAACTGAACATTCTCGTACTGTATTGCAGGACCTTCCGGACATCCTGAAAGTTCTCCTGTACCTCAACATATAACAATTTATAGATACAGTACCCCTAATGTTGAATTTTAAAACTAACCTTGCTGTCTGTTGCCTACTGTGAACATTATAACAAATACTGAACAGTACCATTATCTCTGAGGTTCAGCTAAGTTCACTAAATGCAATGGTACTGTCAAATATCTGCCCCAAATGAGTCACTGGAACCCACACCCAACACCACATCTATGCCTAACAAAAAATATTTTCTATCTTAGATTAATATACTGTACTCCTGAATGAATGAATGAACTAAGACCGGGCTACAACCAACATTCTGTTGCAGCTAGTACTTAGTAAATTTTGTCCATTTTCATCAACAATCAGTGCCAATATTAACCACCTTTCCCCCCCCCCGGTCAGGGGGACCAGTCGGCCGAGCTGACAGCACGCTGGACTGTGATCCTGTGGTCCCGAGTTCGATCCCGGACGCCGGCGAGAAACAATGGGCAAGTTTCTTTCACCCTATGCCCCTGTTACCTAGCAGTAAATAGGTACCTGGGTGTTCGTCAGCTGTCACGGGCTGCATCCTGGGGGTGGAGGCCTGGTCGAGGACCGGGCCACGGGGACACTAAAGCCCCGAAATCATCTCAAGATAACCCCCCCCCCATCCATTTTCTTACTGGAAATACCACATATTCATGTATTTATTAATGCCGTCTTCCTTCCACTGCAAACCAATGCATCCTGGAATTGACACATCAGTTTAAGGCTTAGAGTCGGGAACTTGGCAGCCCTGGGCTTGCGTGGGCTGGGCAGATAACTGGGAATAAGTCTTTGTTAATCAACTGCAATTACTTCAAAGAAGAGAGAGACCATATGTCTGTTCCAGAGGACTACCTTGCTCACTATCTCGGTGTCGAGAACCAGACCCCATTGACTGATCCTGCCTATACAGCGACAACTAACTGAACAGCAACACACATGCAGCACAACCAAAACATGCATTCAAACAACCTTAAATCCAATACAGTATCTCAACAAAAACGAACTATTGGAACCACAACAAATTCTGTCTACATACGTATAACAAAAGCCCTCGTGTTCAAATTCCAAACCATGCTAATATTGACATTCTATCCTCTAATGCTAACCCTCCCTGACTGTAAATGCTTCCTAGGGAAATGTTATAGGATTCATGATCACACAAAGACTAGTTATCAGCCAAGCCATTCCTAGAGTTCATCTAAATCAATGCAATGCAATACGTTTCTAATGAAGCAAATAAATGCAAACCATTCACTGTATTTCATTCATGAGTAAAGTATTAGATTATCACCACATTCTCCTAGTACTACAGTAGCCAAATACTGCATTAAACTGCCTGAATTCAAACTGCAGTACTACTTCTGCCTTCTTGTTAACGACAATACATCCACTACACTAGTTTTAAGCACTGTATTTTGTACAAGATTCACTGTACTTCAGTTAACACCTTAAATAACTGCAAATTCTTATTAGACCGATGTGTATTGATCATTATGTTAGCTTTAAGATGGCGAAAAACTAAGCATATTAATGACTATGAGAATGTACAGTGTACCAATATACTGTACAGTACCAAACAATTATATTATGTGGCTGAACTGTATATTGTACTAATATGAAAGACCTATTTACACATCAAAACTTTTACAAAATCCATTGTTACATCATGTAAATAAACAATATACTGTACATAAAATGTTCATCATATTTGCCCTCATCACTTTCTCCTCCTACCTTCATCTTTACGTAAATACACTAACAAGTCTATTCTCGTCCATTCACTCTGTATGATCACGCCATCCATACCTTTTGTACATTATTGAATTTCACATCTCTGCATTTTAGTTTCTTTCAGTTTGAGTTTCCCATTGTTGGGGATTGGAAGCCCATTAGGCTTAAAGAAGATCTCTTAGGCTAATGACTGATCTTTAATTAACAGGATGCAACCGACAACAGTTGCCCGACTTTCAGGTACCTATTTACTACTTGCTTGATACCTGCTTGATGGAGTTCTGGGAGTTGTTCTACTACCCAAGCCTGGCCCAAGGCCAGGCATGACTTGTGAGTGCTTGGTCCAACAGGTTGTTGCTTGGAGCAGCCCGCAGGTACACATATCCACCACAGCCCTGTGGGTCCGGCACTTCTTAGAGAAAACGACTGTATCTCGTTTTCTTTTGAAGATGTTCACGGTTGTTCCCACAATACTTGTTATACTCGCTGGGAGGATGTTGAACAACCATGGGCCTCTGATATTTATGCAGTGTTCTCTGATTCACTAAGGGTTAACAGACATCAGCGAAAGGAAACTGCCCCAAGCATCTCTGTCCTTTTTGTGGACATTTTGGCTGTGAAATGAACGAGTTGACAAACATTATGATGCTTGGTTCATGTCCATGCCACACCAGCATCTTTGCATTCGTACAATTATTGCAGCCCACTAGCCACCTCTCTTCCCCCCCCCCCCATCTTATTTTTCCTTAACAGGAATTTCATTGCAACACACTTTCCTTCTTGGATTTGCTCCACTTTCAACATTTACTGTATAAAATCCTTTTTTTTTTGGGGGGGGGGGGGATTAATTACAGAGCCTCAGGTTTTAAACACAACGATGACCTTTATTTCACGCAGGCGTATCAGGTATCCCGACTATCACCTTCCTTTTCTCCACATTAATTTTTAGCGAACTTCTTGCACATAATCATCATTGTAAGCATTTAATTTTATGTCCCATTTATGACTTTCCTAATAACTAGGACACCTAACCTTAACTGGTATTTATTTTTATTTTTTCATATTAGATAGTACTGTATAAATTTACAGATTTAAGAAATTCATATGCCCAGTTTAGTATACATACATGTCCCATCCCATTTTGGAATTTAGGCAATTTTGCAAAATATGCAGGACTTTCCAAGGACTAATTTGAGAATCGTCCTTGATTTATGAACTCTAACTTAAGTTGAAAACTGGCCAATGGATCACTGATATTATGATACAGACTATGGAGAAATGCACTACAGTATTTGGATACAGCATACTGTAATTTAGGATGACATAACCAGAAAAAGAATGTTATTTAATTATGTGTTCAATGAATGTAGCACTCCATGGGAGAGTATCTGAATAGAGTACTGTAACTGAATTGGCAGCACTTAAATATGGCATACTGGAGTGAACAATATGGAAGAAAATGCAGAATAGAACCAGTAAAGAGCAGGGGTGCCATAGACCCAGAGAACACTGTATAAACATCAGAGGCTCATTGTAGCTGTTGAGCTTGAAACAACATTGCTCCTTGTACTGTAGGTGTTACATTGCTCTTTAAAGAAGTGGTCTAGAACAATATCCTCCATATCGTTCAGTATTTTAAAGTGGCAATGAAATCACCCGTCATGTCTAATTGCTGCATTATTTGTCCTGTAGCCTTCAACCGTTCATGGCACGAGAGTTGAATTTATTCTGGGNTCCCCTCCCCCATCCCCCCCCTACCCCCTACCCCCTCGCAATGCATGCTTCAACCAACACTTCCCACTTCCAACATCTCCAGAATAATTTCCACTCTCCACTTTTTATCCAAATACTTAAGTAGTCTGTGTTCAGACAGTTCATAATTCAGAAACAAAATATTATTATACCATCAAAAGAAACCAAAATTTCAACTAGGAAATTACACTGGAAGCAGAGAAACATGTGCAAAACATTTTGTAAATAATGTGAAAGTGATTAGAAAGGAAAGGAGAGGGAAATGGGGGAGGAAACCAATGCAATGGTGAACAAAACTACTGTATAGTGTAAGGAAGGGAGTCACTGAGCTGGGGAAACCATTGACCAATGGGTGGATAAATGTATCGACATATGGGGTGGGGAAAATCATGTAATCTATGTTGAAAGAATGAAAGGGACACACAAGGGTAATTACTGTATAGGAATCACAAAGGAAAACTGAATTCAAATTTGAAGAGAATCTGAATAGGAGAGAACAAAGGTAAAAGGAAGTACCTGAAGTAATAAAGAACTTAAAAGTGATGGAGTAAGAGCAGGGCGAGACAAACTGCTAAGGAGTAAGGGCGAGAATTGACAGAATTAGTCCATTGAAAAAGAAAAAGCATCATGAAATTGAATAGCTCTTCCAATAATGTTAGAAGTTGTACCAACAAGTTAAAAAAAGATCAGTCATCTTGAAAGACTTATAGGGATAAAGTATTGAAATAAGAAATGTCTTGATAAAAAAAAATTAAAATCCAGCATTCAATGTATAATAAACCTCTTTTGGGGGCCTCTTGATGGCTCCCAAGATACCTCTACATGCATCATGTACTACCAAGTCTTTGTTGTCATAAAAGCCTACTGTAAACCAAAGAAAGAGAATCAAGTCCACTCAAAAGAAGCACAGGAATCTGGAGAACACTAGATCTACCCAGGCAAAAAGGAAATTCCATCAGAGGTAGTAAGAGTCCTTTAAAAAACTCAACTGCAAGCAAATATTAGCAACCCTCTCGACCAGGACCACAGTAATTAGCTTGTTATGTCTCCCTTGTTACTTGGGCTGGACAACGAGCAACGGCCTCACTTGACGCAGGTCGGCATTAATCCCCGACCGTCCAAGTGGTTGGGTACCATTCCTAACCTCTGTCTCATCCCAAATCCTTATCCTGACCCATTCCAAGTGCTATAGTCATATGGCTTGGCACTTTCTCCTGATAGTTCTCTCCCTGCCCACCACCAGACAGCAGCCCTGATAGCTCGGGTTCAGCTAATAATACCAGTCAAACATGTGCTGCTCAAGAAGAAAAACTTAAGCCCCTGAATGGGAAAAGGTTGGGAACAGAGCTGCCGAAGGGACAACCAGAAAATGGTACAGTATCTCATTATAATCAGTGCTGGATTTCTGGGACTCTTGGTGGCTCCCTAGAATATCAGCACTGAGAAACAACCCCCCAATGCCATGCAAGCCCAGTCGTTTCAGAAACATTCAACAAATTGAGTTCTGTCAGAAACCTGTTTGAATGCCAAAACCCACATGCCCAAATTTCAGACCAAGACGTGTTAGAAAAGAAAATGGATAGGGCTGCCAACTTATGAACACCATGGGTAGATTGCAAGCTGGCTTGATACTGCATATATGACCCGAGACAAACAGAACCCTGGAACAAGGACACTGGATCAACAACTGTCATTCAGAATATCCAGAGTGGCATTCAACAGTGAACCACCACAATCAGAAAGCGCAAGTCATGTAACTCTCGACTGAACCAATAACCAATTCAGAACTCGGCTGTCTCATCTTTGGCTAGAAAACAGGGCTGCTATAGGTGAAGAAACTACCCATCTGGGACACAAAGGACAACCCTTGCTTCTGAAGAATATTTAGCGCCCTAACTATACACCCAGAAGCAAGTAGCAACCCTAATAAGTTTAAAGAAAAAAAGGGAAGAAATAGATCACAACCCTAAGTGGAACACTGAAGCAACAAGACGAGAGAAAAACAGGATGCAATCCAGAGACCAGGAAGGCTCAGATTTTTTTTTTTTTTTTTGCAGGCTAGAGGCGAGAGAACGCATGAAAGCTTGCAAAACGAGACCAATCAATTTTGACACCTCGTCATGCCCAAACAAGAGCTTCATCATCCTATAAGAAGCATCACTATTAGGCGTAAGATGCTGATCAACAATAAGCCAAGACAAAAAACAACAATATTGAAGCGGACTCAAAAGACAAGAAAGGAAATGACAGAAAAGAATGAAATGAATGGCAAGCAGCCTCATATGGCCACCAAGAAGAAAGTTGCAAATGTGATGCCAAAAGACCTGCCAAAATATAGCACATTAAAATAGTAATGTAAGTAAAACTCACTTTACTAAGCCAACCAAAAGGCAACCACCGTGAGACCTCTTGATTCAGAAAATATTTTTTTTTTGTCGAGTGTGTGTACTCACCTAGTTATGCTTGCAGAGGTAGAGCTCTGGCTCTTTGGTCCTGCCTCTCAACTGTCAATCAACTGGTGTACAGATTCCCGAGCCTATGGGCTCTTATCGTATCTACATTTGTAACTGTGTATAGAGTCTGCCTCCACCACATCACTGCCTAATGCATTCCATCGGTTAACTACTCTGACACTAAAAAAGTTCTTTCTAGCGTCCCTGTGGCTCATTTGGGTACTCGGTTTCCACCTGTGTCCCCTTGTTCGAGTACCCCCACACATCCCCATATTTACCTAGTTGTGCTTGCGGGGGTCGAGCTCTGCTCTTTCAGCCCGCCTGTCAACTGTCAATCAATAAACTGTTACTATTTTTTTTTTCCCCCCACACATAACCCCTCCCCCCCCCCAGGGAGCATCCCGTAGCAGCTGTCTTACTCCCAGGAACCTATTTACTGTTAAGTAACAGGAGCATCAGGGTGAAGGAAACTGCCCACTTGTTTTTCCGGCGGTGCTGGGAGATCGAACCCCAGTCTCTAGGTCCACGAGTCTAGAGCGCTGTCCACTTGTGTGTGTGTGTTTGTTTTTGAGGGGTAGGGGGGGGGGGGGTATTCTACACACACATTCATAAATGCAAATAAATACTAAATACAAATATAAAATACACTTTTGACAAACTCAAATACAGTACAATAGACTCATATAGTTGCTGCAATTGAATTTTTTTTTAATTATTGATTAATTATATCTCGTCAGCCATTTTACATTGTTCGATATACCTTTTTTAACTATTTTACAACAACATTTTTATGTATAGATTCACTGTCCTCTTTTTCATAGTTTACTTAAGTGTGTATTTATTGTGAATAAGAACCATTATCAGTAAAACCTTATTTCTTATGCTTTAACTTGGATAGGCAGTTTATTGAGACAATTATCTTTACATCTGTATACACTCTTGTATGGCATCTCAAGGGTTAAGCTTTCTCATTGAATACATCAGGGTTTTTCTTTCAACTATATTCTTTGGTAGCTTTCATTCACACAACTTTTCCAAGTGCGTGCAAGTGTGCGTGCATTAACGTCTTTTAAACATTCAAGTTCTACATCGGCTTTCAAGCGAAAAGCACCAGTTGTTTTTGTCTTTTTTTCGTATTTACATTTTCCAGTTTTTCTGACACAGCAGCAGCTTTGTTCCTTAGATCCTACTTAATCCTTTTCTTTATCAGTTTAATCCAATTCAACATTTTTTTTTTTAGTGATCCTGTATTTTTTTTTATTTTTTTATTTAATGATCAAGTATATACGTTTGCTTGAACGCATCAATCTATTTATCGGCCATTTCTACAACACACATCAGGCCATGTCCACTTTTCACTCCTCGACCTAATAATGCACATTACTTAATACTGAAACTTTTAACTTTCCCTTTTACTATCTAGTCAAACAACATTCTTATTAACTGGCCCAAACTTTTTTAAATACATACAGGTATGGCAATAAACCAATAGGTAAATTTAAATCCCAAAAATTTAGTATTTAAGTCAGCAATATAAGCTGATAACATCTTGTGAACTGTCTCACTAATATAGCATTTGTAATAGTTTATCATGTAAATGTTGTAACATTTTTAAGTCAGTTTTGTCAGATATTTGTTTACAGTCACATTGCATACAATTGTGTTATAGAAAATTTAGCTATACAGGTACGTATATTATTCATCAAAAGGTATTGTCTATGTATACAGTATCAAGAATACATTCAACAAAAATATATCCCATAATTCTGTAACTAATTACAGAATAAAAATGATCTGTTCAATTTTTGTACCAAGTCTGATACCCATTATTGTACTAAATACTTTAACATCAAACTGTCAATCACTACACTAATAGCTGTGCTCCAAACACATTTGAACTTCCATTACCCCATTTCAAAAATGTCTAATTTTGTCTTGTTTATTTATTTAACAAGTTTTACAGTCGTACCGATATCATTTAAGTTTCAGCTTTTCATTCGTTAGTCAGCTATGTGCTATATTTCTTTGAACTGTAATGTTATTGACATTACCTTTTTTGACTGATGATGTGTGTAATCAGATGATGAAGTGGAGGGGTATCAGCTTGGTCTAACATTGGCAGACAGGTGACATGTATTTTTACCATTTTTCTTTTCAAAGCAAAAACATCTGCACACACTTTCTAGTGCTCATATATTACATATCCCTTCTCTTTCCAACTCTTGTGGTAGTTCTTCCCATTTTATATCCTATTATAATGAATCGTGCACTTGTCATCCTTTCAACTTCACTTTTTTAATTCCAAAACCAAATTGTGAGAAGATATTATTGGTTGATAATGTTTTGTACCGAGGACACCTGTCTCAAATTTACTCTAAGGAGACCCCGTTTCAAAATTACTCCGAGGAGACCCGTCTCAAAATTACTTCGAGGAAACCCGTTTCAAAATTACTCCGAGGAAACCTATATCAAAATTACTCCGAGGAGACCTGTCTCAAAATTACTCGGTGGAGATCCATCTCAAAATTGCAGCGAGGAAACCCACCTTAAAATTGCACCAATGAAATCAGCCTTTAAACTGCAGAGAAAATCCCTGTCAAAATTGAGATAGTTCCCTCCTCAGAAAGAAAAATTACTGAACAACAATATTATCTGCTGATCTCGTGTTTAAACAACATCCGTTGCCAGCACTGGGCATTCCCCTCTATAATTAGCCCATATACACGCTTTCATAATCCACTCTGCCTTGGTTTATCTGTTTTCTATCTCTCTCTCTCTCCACATCTTTCATCAGGCATACCTATTAATTTTTTCTTAACACAATCTTCCTACCTCTTTTTTGCTCTAAACTCGTTTACCCAATCATCCAACGTACAATACATAACCTATATCTTCCATTATCTAAAACCTGTTTGTTGACAACTGTCTCACTTCCACAAAATGCACAACTTTAGGTACAATATATATTTACTGATAAAAAAATCACAAGTGTCCAGGCTCACCAACACTGCGGTACAATACATATTAACATTACCAACAGAGTCCTGAACTATCTGATTTTACATAATATGAAGTAAACTGGATCAATTCCAAGCTGTGTACACATGTAATGATTATCATATTCACAAACAAATAAGTAATGTTTGTACATTTGAATATACAGTACTATGATGCCTATTCGATCACACAACCCGTGGCGAGACAAATCACGAGTGTATTGTTATGGAAATATAAAGACAGCATGTACATAACTGTGTTATTTCTTTATCCCAAATTTATACTGCATTTGTATTGAATACAATCAGTTATAGGTATCAAGAAGACACTGTGCACTGTTATAGGTATCAAGAAGACACTGCACTGTTATAGGTATCAAGAAGACACTGTGCACTGTTATAGATATCAAAGACACATGTGTCTCTTGGAAACATTCTAAGGGAAAATAACATTTAGAATTATGACAAACCTAACAGTAAAAAAAAATAGTACCATACACTATTAGGGAAATCAGATTTTTGTGAATTGCTATTTATATAGCAATACTATATATTGTATTGATTCTATCAGCACTACTACTACTAACATGTGGTCTTGCTGTATATTAATAGGCATGTATAGGGTTTGTGTAGTTACCCAAGTATATTTCCAGGAGTTGAGCTTCAGTTCTTTAGTCCTGCCTTCTCAGCTATGATCAAGGTTTTCTAATAACTGCCCCATAGTAAGGAAGCTTTTCCACCATTGTCTGGTGTACCCATACTACTCTTTCCACACATCATGGATTCAACTCTCAAATAAATGATACATCAAAAGAAAAGCTAGAGAAAATATACACTTACATACACACATGTTTGCCATGCTAAGCTTTACAATACTATATATCTAAATACCTTGGAAACAAATTGTCATGTCAAACTCATTTGCCAGTATATCATATCTTGAGATGATTTTGTGGCTTAGCGTCCCCGCGGCCCGGTCCTCGACTAGGCCTCCATTTTGTTACACATTCCCAGGAAGCAGCCCGTAGCAGCTGTCTAACTCCCAGGTACCTATTTACTGCTATGTGAACAGGGGCATCAGGGTGAAAGAAACTCCGCCCATTTGTTTCCGCCTCCGTCGGGGATCGAACCCGGAACCTTAGGACTACGAATCCCGAGCGCTGTCCACTCAGCCGTCTTGCCCGTTAGCACCAGTAAACCATTTCTAAAATATAAATGCATTATACTGAATTATACAGGTACTGTATTAATATATAAAAAACAAGATTAGCAAAAATAATTAAAAGCATACAACAGAAATTACTTTCATAATTAACTGATGATGCAGATTTCATTGTATCCCCTAACAGATTATTTTTTTTATACATAAAAATCTGATGTCAAGAGTGGAAATCCTGTGAATGGATTTGCTCCATTTTTATAGGGATCCATTATAGATGGATCTATATAGACGAAATTGTCATCAATTTCTGTCAACATACAAAGTCCTCTCAAATCCTGTGATGGATTTGCTCCATTTTTAGAGGGATCCATTATAGATGTGTCCAATTTGGAAAGTGCACTGCACACAGTGATGTCTTCTATTCTCACATTTATTATCATCAATTTCTATCAAAATACAGCCCTCTCAATCCATCCCACCGGTTTGATTTTCAACTCTACTCCCTGCTACTAATTTGCATCTCACTCACCGCCAAAACATCTCACTATAAAATTGACTTCTCTCTCCTGTCATGCTAACTTTTTACTGTCACTCAGATACAAAGTTCTCTTTAGTGTGTGCTGAATAATTTTGCATTTTAAACCCATGCTGGTGTGGCATTATAAAAGGCTCTGTGATATGAGAATAGATTAAAGAGAATTTAACCTAACCACACTGGAAGAAAGAGAAATACATAAAGTGGATATAAACAGTCTTTTTCCGGATGAGGGAAGGTGGGATGAGAGACCACATGTGATGTAAAGAAATACAGTACCCCACACTGTATCTCTCGAAACATAGTGCAGTTCACAGACACTATGCCATGTGGAGAGTGGGGGGTCACAACTTGTATTGCCCACCATAAGGCCTTTATCGGCAAGTGCACGAGCCAGAACACAAGGCATAAAAAATTGGCTGCGAATGCTGAACAGGTAAACAAATATTTAGCAAATTTAGAATCTACTGGATTTGGCAGTATACCTCCACAATACATTATTAACTATGATGAAACAAATTCTCTGGAGATCCAAGAAGCACCCAGATATTATTTAGTAGCATCCTAGAGAAGCCATAAGCACTTCAAAGACTTCTTTCTGTCATGTTTGCTGGCAGTGCCTCTGGAATTTTACTGCACCATATATGTATACAGAGGAAGAATATCTTTATGAACTGTTGGGGTGGACCAAGTAATGACGGCTACCACCAACCAAAATATGGACGGTTTGATATATTTTGCATTAAAGACTGGTTCAAGACCTTAATACCATATTTCAGAACCCTAGATAATGATTTTTCCAATGCAGTGATCGGTGACAACCTAGTATCACACGTATCTGCCACAATTATTGAACCATGTGAGCAATAAAACATTCATTTAATTTTACTTCAACTGAACAGCCTCTAGATCAGTGTTTTCCATTCACTGTGCCAAGGCACATTAGTGTGCCGCAAATGGTCCACGGATGTGCCATGGCAGTTTGAGGGAAAGTAAAAAATAACAAGAGTAATAAGAATTATGAACATTAATTTTAAAACCAATCTTCTGAAATCCATGTTCATCATTATTTAAATACCAAAACATTTAACAACACTGTTCAGTGTGCTGAGAGTTGACCAAGGTTGAATATATCTGCTCTAAATGCATATTTCAATGGACGTGGTCAGGGGATACATTATATCTTGTTACCAAAGCAATGGTTCCCATATCTGCTTGTGGACCAGCTCAAGGCCATGACAAATGTTGACTCTTTACTGTGAAAGCTATTTCAAACCAAAGGCATTTGTCTCCTCGATAAAGATAGAACCCTTGACAAGCTGCATCATTCCCATACCCAGGCGATTTTCCCCAGCAGTAAACCTGATTAGTCCCAAGGTAATTAATCGTATTAAGAAACAGAGGTAGCAAAACACAAAGCCAGCTGGAAGAGTTCGGGCAAAGAGACATCGTATCATCTGGCAAAGTTTTAGTTATCAAGGTTTCAAACAAGCGGGCCATAGGAATTATCACTAAGAAGAATCTAGGTACCAGTAATAAAAAATATAAAGCCAACCATCATCTGATTCAAGCTCCAATGGTTCTCAGTTTTAGTGGCAGAATCTATCAGCATTAATAACTCACAAGTACAGTAGAAGTACCATAAGTTGGTTGAAACTGGAGAGTTCAAGGTAGGCGACTCTGTCCTCGTCAAATTTGCTAGCAAGAAGCACATTTTTCATTACATTGGAAACCTGCAGCAACAGTGATGATGATGGCTGATGCCAGGACATGGATCATAGACTATCTGCACAAATTATGCAAATGATTCCCAGAATTTTACATTTGTAAAGTCTAGGAATTCTGTCAAGTACAACACACTCGGATGATTGTGGCAAAGGGTGTGGTCAAAGATATGATTTTCTAGAGTATTTATTTACTGGTGTGACTGTATGCTAGGTCATGTATCATAATCTTGCCTTAAAAATCTGCATTTAACTATTTAAATCATTTAGGCCCACTTGCCTCAAATTGTGGGGTAAATGGGCCCAGCATTTGGAATGCTGTTCCTTGTTATACATGATTAACTAAAAACTTCTATTGCTATCATAGCCACCTGAAGGATAGATTTACATGATCAAACAATAAGATCAATAAATATCCAACTTGTGTTTAATTACCATGAAAAATTAAAACAATAAATGCAGGCCCACTTACCCCAATCTATAGTACATTACAGTATTATCAACAAAGGAACCTCAGTCTCTCAGCCTCTTTCTCAGTTCATATTCAAGAATGCACTGGAATTCTTCCCTGTTGCTATCATTTACAACTTTTGCTAAATTAGGAGGAAAGAGCAAAGTCCCACTCCGTACATCAGCCAAGAGAGACTGACGTCCAGCATTTACAGTGCGAGATAAAACTGACAACTCGTCTGATCCCATGTTACCTTTTGAAAGCGATTCCCTTATTACTTGCCCAACAAGTGACCGCAGATATATATCTGCTTGATGAGCAACACTACGCGAACATTCTAATCGCGATTCTGCTACTTCCAGTTCACGGTCCTCTAACTGAAGCACTGGTGACGTAAAGCACTTGTATATCATATTCCATGTACTATATGATTCCTCTAATTGTCAGCTTGGAGAATATATGTGGCAGACTCCCAGCTGTGTTCACTTGGCAGAGGTGGTTGTAATTTGCCTGCCATTGCTTCGATTACTGCAGTTGGTACACGTGTTTCTCGCTGCAAATTTTGTTGAACAGCAATTTCAGTGGTGCATTCAATATACAACTGACAAATCCACCGTGTGCTTCCTAGCCAACTGAAATATTCATATCTCATACTTCTATAATAAAAATTATCATCCAATAAGACTACATATAAAGCCTCTTCCTCTATAATCTTATTTGATAAATTAAAGAAATTAAGAACAAAATCATTCAGACTCTTACTTTTTAGGCACTCAACGAGCTGATCAACTTTAGAATGTACATTACGTCTTGCAGTTTTCCAGTTCTCACTCGCACTGTGACATGTCTCCTCATCACACTGCTTAAGTTGAGCAAACCGCTCTTGGGCTGATAATGGAATCAGGTCATCATAGCACACATGAATGTAGTTACTCATTGCTATATACACAAAAATATCCTAATGTACAGTACTGTACTCATATACCACAGCTGTGACCTGCAGGCAATTTGGTATTCAACATCCATATATT
>WNGS01167840.1:6453656-6495987 GCA_020271785.1 Procambarus virginalis | reverse complement strand
TATTGTCTACATCAAATATATAAATTATGTACTATTTTTAATGTACAGTATCATCTCTGCATCCTTATTGTATTTAATACTTACCTGATCTTAATGTAATATTTTCTTTATATTCATTTGTAACCATGCAAATAATAGGACACAGAGAGGAATGGCACACTTCTTTCAGAACAGAATCTGAGTTGATCCACTCAGTTAAGGCTATGGGTCCACCCAGGTCACTGCTAGGCTACAAGGCTTTGGCCAACTTTTAGCCCCACAAACACAATTAAAATTTCAGATTGGCTACGTCCCATTGTACAGTGGAAAGTAGCATAGTTGAAGGATACCTCAGTCCACCACCACCAATAAAAACTGTTCACTAAGACTCTAAAGCACATGTCAAACCACTCAAAACCCCCCTTCAAAATTCTAATTATCATTTCAATCACAAAATAGCCAGAATCATACTAAAAATACATAAATAGCAAACTACCCACTACACTGACTGCCAGGTATCAGTACAGTACTAGCTAGTACAACCAAATCAAGAAAAGAGACCTAGTCCACACAAGTGTACTTTGGGAAGATGGTACCCATAAGGTAGGAACAGAGAGTAACCAAAGTGTCACTGTGAAAGGAGTGCTTCTTTCTCCTTAACATCTTATTGCTAAGCATGGCCCCATTAGTTGCTTCCCTCAGCCAACTATTCAAGGGTTAAAACTATGAAATGCCAAGAATGTAAACAGGATTTAGCCAAGGAAGCAGCAAGAACCTGATAGGGCACAGAGGCATTCACAGAGGGGTGGACTGGAGGCATCACTCAGACGACACCTGACTCAAGGCAACACGTGTGATGGGTAGTCGCAAGTCAAAAAGGTAACAGGAAACAGAGATGCAACAAACACGATAGGCACAGAGCTACAGCTGTAAAGCAGGCCCAAGGCACAAAGTATGGTGAATAGACAGATAAAACAAATCAAACCTGAAGGGCAATTGGGCCACAACATATAGCCCGATCTATACCCAAAACACTGTGTGTATTCGTGGCTTCAGGCATAGTATATTCTTGCCCTACTTAGAAATCCAATATTCTACTTTTATCTCATTTTGTATGTATGTATTTTCCTTAAATATTATTATTTTTATTATTATTATTATTATTATTATTATTATTATTATTATTATTATTATAGCAAGGTACTCAAGTCTTTACCAGGAAGGAAGACAACAACTAAGTTCTCAAATCATTCTTGAAATAAGATACCAAGGACTCCAGCCACTACCGTTAAGCATGTAGTCCACCTGCCCTATTAGCGGAAGCAAGAGTCAACAAAAACTGCCAGAGGGGTAATGCTCTTAAGAGATGGGGGACATTTAGAACTGAGGAGAGAACAAAAGGTAAATGAGCAAACCACACAGGGTCCAAATGAAGACAAGGAGGGTGATAAAAAGCTGACCTGTGATTTGAGAAATGGTGCAGAAGCAAGGTTCACTAAATGCCAAAAGAGAGAGGCTCTAAAAGAGGCAATCCATAAGAAGAGATTGTTTGGCATGACTAGCACAGCAAAGATGAAGGCAGCCACCTCATGCGAGCAGGGTGAAAGACTTGTAAATGAGCAATCAGAAGATCTGCCACCTGCCTAATATACAGATGTAAGAAAATATGATGGCACCATGTACCAGTAATTTCAAATATTGATCATTTGAGTCCGATAAAAATATGGGAAAGGCATAAGTTGAGGGAAGTGAGAGAGGAAGGCTGATATCCATGGCTGAACTAACCACATAGAAGCTAAAAAAAATGACATGATACATAAATCCCTTAAACTTGCCTAGCTCAGAGAGCAATATCTGGACTGGAGGAAATGGATTGTCTCCCACCAACTTCAGTCAACATGCATTGTATCCAATGCAAATACTTTCCTGCTGGGGAATGAAGCCACTTATACCAGAAACTAGCAGTTCCTTGCAGAGGTTAAAAGGTCACTCAGGTCCAGCCAAAGATCTTGCAAATCCAAAGAAAGAAGACCACATCCACATCCTACTCCACTGAAATGAGACAAAAATTAGAGGACATTGTGAGCTCATTTTATATTTCCATTGGAAATAAAAAATATATAGAGGCCATGGTTAGTGACCAATGCCACAACTGAAGAGAATGGCTTTAGTGTTCTCAGATTAAGCAGTGAACTACCAGCACACTGTTCAAGTGTAACCAAATTGCAAAGCCCCAGAACAAAAAGATATGCATTGAAGTGTTATCCAAACCACTGCCATCATATGACTTGATAATGGTCCAGGATGGACCAAAACATTTTCATTTCTTCATTTTCTAATGTGTGGTTTGGTCATTAAACCATTGCCATCTTCTAAACATTGATGTGGATTCACATCAATGCTGGAGGCTAACATCCATGTCTAACATAAAAGTGATTGGAGACAAAGGCAAACTTGCAACAGCAAGGTCAGCGAACAGACTGTACAAGAGGCCAGGGGCCAGTGGGCCAAATGGAACCAAGCCCTAGAATCCAGAAGAAGAATAAAACACTAAGCAGGAGAGTCTTCAAGTTCACCAAGGCATGCACTATACAATCTCTGAGTCAGCAAAGTGCCAACCACCAAACAAGGTGGTAGAGAAACTTCAGCTATGCACTCTGTAAGGGATAACCACACAGATGAAGTTGAAGCAGCTGAACAGGCACTCAAGGTCTTGATAGGAAAGCCAGCACCTCCCAATGACTAGACACAGATAGGGAGTAAGCCAACTTAATGCAGCCTCCAAGAAGGAAAGGGAGGCAAAAGTCACCCTGCAAGAGAAGTGTATCAGCATGTACTCTTTAAACTGTGTACAGGTATTGAGAATAATGGAGAAGGAAAAGAGTAGCTATGGAGTGAACAAAAACTGGTCACATTCACACTTAAGTAAAAATACGAGATACTGTATATAAAACAGTGTTCCCAAGTTCACACATACTCACACTCACTCATTTTTTTTTTACTCTTAGTTGCAGTCAGTCTTATATATTTATAATTATTTCTTAAGATTTTTAATATTCATAATGTTATGGAAATTTCACAATAGAGTTCACCTCATGAATCTCCAATGGAACATATACGGAAAATGTCAGGGTTGTCTAGTGAGCTGATGGGAACACAAAATATGTTTCATGCCAATTATTCTGATGCAGCAATATACTGCATATGAAAGAAAGTCTTAAAAAATAAAGATTTACAACATGTACAACTTTCTTTCTATCACAGAAAGAGATCATATGCTATACTTACTCTTGTCACATTCTGGCTTCCCTGCAGCATGGAAATAATTCAATAGATTGGGTAGAGTAAACTTCACTACACTAAAGTTGTATTTTGCTAAAAAAACGTCTCAAAAGTGTGATACGACCCCAGATAATATAATACTGATTACCTGTGATTGTAACCTATCCACCGCTGCCCTCTGGATGGGGGGCGGTGTGCAGGACAAACATATAAATTGTGACACTAGCTCTCCACATGTCAGTTGCTTAATTTAGAACCTGTACTAGAGGTCGATCTCGAACCCATTGTTGATGTGACGACTTATATTGAATTTTGTAACTAGCTCATCAAGATTGTAACTTGCTTAGCTAAATGAATTGTGGGGTTCAGTCCCTGAGCCCAATATTTGCCTCTGTAACCCTTTCCACTACCGCCCACGGGATGGGTATGGGGTGCATAATAAATGAACTAAACTAAACTGTATATCTGTAACATATATCCCATTCATATCTTCACATTAAGCTCATTTATATTAGACTACTAAAATTGTCTATGATGATCTGTTGTGTGAGCCAATATTTAATACATTTGTGAAATGGTCCTAAATGCAATAATTTATTTGCTTCAAAATTAAAAAAAATAGCAGTGTACACACATGATCTAAATAATGGTGATCAATCTATTTGTTCACATATTTATAAGTGTGCTACATATTTCATCCATGCAAGCTATATAATATATAATAGTGCACAAATACTATGATATGAAAGGAAATATCTGACATACCAGCGTGATGCAAGTCTTTAATTACTGTTGTTTACTTGATAATATTAATGAGCCTGACTTTCTTCCACTAACACAGCAGTAACTATCAGTGGAAGGGAAGGTAGTCAAGGATCCATGCACAGTGAAGGAATAATGATCACAAATAGTTATAGGAAACCATTAACATTAAAAATTTACACTTAATGAGTTGCCTTGTTTAAGATGAAGGCTGGAGTTAATTAGGAGTAAATGTTCAGTATATAATAATCTAAGTTAAAAGGTATTGTTCAAGAACAATATTTACTAATAATTTAGCATGATTAAATAATAACAAGTATTATAAAAGAATGAATTACGAGTAATTTACAATGTTCCAATAAATTTCCATGTAAAGTCCACATTGCCACATTAATTAAAAGTTTTGAAATATTTAACTTGATACTAAGAATTACAAATGAAAACAGTTGAAAAAAAACACACTAAATATTTGGGGAACTAGCTAGAAATAGCTTTAATACAATTATATTTGAGCATCATATTGACTACAACAGGCAAAAGTAGGATTAGTTCACTCACACTAAGCATTGTACTGTATTTCACTACACTTTACGTAAGTATTGCACTAGATAATTTAAATACTGTACTGTAGTCTTTGGCTGTCTAGATGAGTGTGCATCACCTGGTGGCGTTATGTGATTGTGTTTTCCAACTCGGGTAAATTCCTTCAAATGTTCTATAATCTTTTGGATTTTTTCCTTCTGGGTCTTGTTAAAAAACAGCATTCAATTTAAACACTTCTTTCTGGAAGGTTTTTCAGTGGCTCACTGTTGCTACATCTTGGATAACACCATCGAAAATGATTCACACCAGGGCCTTGTGAGTCTTAAAAACCAACCACAGACCAGAGGCCAAAACATGGTCCCCTCACAGTGGCACAAGAAGAAGAGGGTTCAAGATCACTATAACCAAAGGAAATAGCCACCAGAAAGGTAAAATAAAAATAAAACCCCAGAAAAAGAAAAAGGGAAATAAACCAAAACCAAAGTACAGTACTATAGGGTAGAATCAAAGCAATACAAAAAACGGACAATCCAGCCGGCAACTCGTTCTCTTTCTAGTATCAGCTGACCGCCACCAGGTGACCAATCTCAGCTGCAGACCAGCAGCCCACAATGTGGCTTGATAGCCAATCATACTTAATCTGATTGGTCCAGGGAGGGTGTTTTTCTGTCTAGGCCCTAGCTGAGTGGCCTTGGATTGCTTACCATTCAGATGGCTTTTCTTCATTTGTTTCTTTGTGTCTTCCTTCCAGTTCAGCTCCTGGTTTGGTTGTTTCCGGGCTGAGGGTTCTTTGCTGGGGAGTGTGTGGGCGGGGAAAAGGGGTTTTTCTCTCCTGTTTTTTGCTGCTGGTGCCATTTTTTCAAGGCCTAGGTTCACTGATGTGTGTGGCTCCACTGGTGGAATTTCATGCCTCAGCAGCAGTATCGAGTTATTGGCATTTCTTTTTGCCTGGTCTATTGTCGTGGGGTTTCCTGTGGGCTTTTTCAAGTTTACCTGAATTTACCTGAAGGCCACTATTTCTCTAGTGGCCTCAACAAAGAGAGGAAGCAAGCAGCTGGTCAAAGAATCACCCCTTCCCCCACATTGTTCCTGAAAATTGTTTCCAACTGGATTTTGAATTAGGTATTGTCTTTGCATTTATGGCTTCAATGAGTAAGTGATTCCGTGGGTTTTTAACCCTATGGGTGAAAAATCATCTAGTTTTCTGTCCTATATTATGGCTTGCTGAATTTCAAGATGTTGCCTCTTGTAACTATAATAACAATAATAATAATAATAATAATAATAATAATAATAATAATAATAATAATAATAATAATAATAATAATAATAATAATAATTTGTATTCACAAGAAGGTACAATGGGTTAGTGAGATTACATAAGATTGGTGTTTTTACATTCTTGTAAAACCACTAACACGCATAGCGTTTCAGGCCGGTCCTTAATCTAACACATCAGGATGAAAAGGTACAGTGTAGCAAAGTTTTATATCAACATATAACTACAATATAAATTGACAGAGGTGATTATACTGGTGAAGATATATGTCTTAAGTACAAATATTGGAGAACTGGGTAGTACAAGATACAGTGTGAGTTTGAAGCACAAGGTAGGAGACTATGAGGATAAAACTGAAATTAAGTGCAGTATTTTTTTGTTTTTACTTCTTAATAGGGCATAGGTTGGACAATTTTTTAATTCGTTAGAGAAGTCCTTTTATTTGCACGAAGTGTTTACACAGATTTAGTTTGACTCTCGGGATATCAAAGATATATTAATTTATTTATTAGTTTTTAGATACTATTACATATGACCTTCAAAAAAGTGATCTGGATTAATATCCTCCAACTTGTTCAGTATTTTAAAGGTCTCGATGAGACCAGCAATGGTATAAGAGATATACAGTAACACCCAAACCCACCAGGGTAAGTAACCCTATCATGGCAGGGGCAACATTCTAATTCAAAATTCAAATTCAAATGTTTATTCAGGTACAGTACATACATACAAGGGGTGATACAAATATTGATGAGTTTATAGACAGAGCTAGTACATACAATGCCTAAAGCCACTACAGTATTATGCAAAGCATTTCGGGCAGGAAAAACACTAAAGACTAAAACTTAATACCAATTGAGATTAAAGTATAAAATGAGTTGAGAAAAATATAAAAATAAAAAAGGGGGAACATGGCAGAAAAACAGCAAAAATACAATTTGGTCGACAAACAGCGTTGTTTCAAAATAACAGACATGGGTTGATATTATAGGGGTAAGGTAGGTTACAGAGAGTTAATTAGGTAGTGCTTAGTTTTTATCTTAAACTGGTTGAGAGAGGCACAGTCTTTAACATGATTGGGAAGGTCATTCCACGTTCTAGGTCTCTTGATTTGAAGAGCATTTCTAGTTTGATTAAGTCGTACTCTTGGAATATAAAAAAGGTATTTGTTTCTGGTGTGGTGCTCATGGATTCTGTTACAACCTTCAATGAAGCTTTTAAGGTTAAGATTGGCATTACAATTCAGCGTTGAATATATATATAATACACATGAGAGGATGTGCAATGCCTTAATATCTAACATATTCAGAGATTTGAGTAGGGGTACCGAGTGCTGTCTGGGGCCAGAGTTGGATATTGTCCTAATAGCAGCTTTGTGTTGAGTAATTAGAGGACGTAAATGATTTTGGGTAGTAGAACCCCAAGCACAAATACCATAGTTGAGATAAGGATAGATGAGGAAGTAATAGAGTGTCACCAGGGCAGGGCAAGGTATATAATACCTGATTTTAGAAAGAATGCCAAAAGTTTTTGAAACATTTTTAGATATATTCAGAATGTGTCCCTGGAAATTCAGCTTGTGGTCAATGAGAATGCCAAGGAATTTGCTATCTATTTTCTTACAAATTTGGGTATTATTTATCCTGAGATTTATTTGATATGAGGATTTATTGCCAAACAAAATATAGAAAGTTTTGTCAATGTTGAGAGTGAGTTTGTTGGCAGTTAGCCAAAGATGGACTTTATTTAGCTCAGTATTCACTGTGACATTTAGAGCAAGGGGGGTCAGGACTGGAATAAATGAAGTTTGTGTCGTCAGCAAATAGAATTGGTTTGAGGTGTTGGGAGGCATTTGGAAGGTCATTAATGTAGTTGAGAAAGAGGAGAGGGCCAAGTATGCTGCCCTGAGGAACACCAATGTTGATGGGTAGGGTGGGAGAAATTGAATTATTCACAGAAACATACTGGAGCCTGTCAGTAAGGTAAGATTTGAGGTATTGCAGGGAGTGACCTCTGACTCCATAATGATGTAATTTAAGAAGAAGGTTTTGGTGGTCGACAGTGTCAAAAGCCTTACGCAGGTCCACAAATAACCCAACAGGGAACTCATTTTTATCAAGCGCTGCATGTATCAAGTTAATCATACTAATAAGTGCATCGTTAGTGCTTTTTTTGGGTCTGAAGCCATATTGACAAGAGCTAAGTATATAAATAAATAAATAAATGTTTATTCAGGTAAGGTATATACATACAAGTGAGGTTACATGAATGGATCGAATTATAGGTAGAGCTAGTACATACAATGCCTAAAGCCACTATTACGCAATGCGTTTCGGGCAGATATTGTGTTTGGCTAGATATATAAGAGTAAAGCTGCTTGTAGATCTACACATGGGTCCGTCTAATTACCACAAGCTACCACAAGCTACACAAGCTTCACAAAGCTTCCTGGCAATACGTTAGTAATGAATATATATGATATGTTAGGTTAGGCTGACGTAACCTAACCTAACCTATCCTAACCTAACCTAACCTAACTTAACCAAACAAAACCTAACCTAACCTAACCGAAGCTTGGATCGTCGACTTGATTTGGCGTCACCAGCTTTTTATTTTCGTCCAATTTCTTTATAAAAAGATACTTTTTCAGAATAAAATTATGTTTTTTCGTGTTGTACATTCAGCACCAACATTATAATGAGTAAATATATCATATTTATTCATTACTAACGTATTACCAGGAAGCTTTCTGAAGCTTGTGTAGCTTGTGGTAATTAGACGGACCGCTACACATTAGTGATAGCAACACTTGCCATCTAAGGCAGGCAACCCTAGGCATATTTAGATCGAAACATACTGTGCCATATAGTCCACACAATAAAGGATGTGGAAGAATATATCCACATGAAAGAAAAAAATACTCAAAATGGCCCCTGGAGGACAATGTCCCAAGGATTACATCCACATATCTGAAAATTGACTCGAAAAAACTAAAATGCAAACCAATGAAGAACTAGGATTAAGACTGATTGGGTGATTGTAAGACTGTGTGGTGACCTTGTGGCCTGCAGCTGAGGTTGGCCACCTGGGAGCAGTAGGATGATACTAGAATGAAAAGAGGTTGCCTGTTTTCTTTGTTGTTTTGATGGTACCCTATGGTATACTTTCTACACTCAATAACCCAAACTATATTGGACCCACCTCTATTTGAGTTAGCCAAATTTTTACCTAGAAAGTCCAAAAATTAAAATATAAAATTTATTCAGATTTTCATTCACAAGAAATCTGTATACCTGTCGATGATCCTGAGGATTAACGTTCCTGCAGCCTGGTTACTGACCAGGCCTCCTAGTTGGTGGTCTGGTCAACCAGGCTGTTGAATGTGGCTGCTACACAGCCTGATGTGTGAGTCACAGTCTGGTAACCTGAACTTTTAAACAAATTCAACAGTCAAAAACTCAAACTTGAATTTATTTGAATTTCCCATTTAGCAGAAACCTTAGTAATCCAAATTTTTAATGAAGTTGAGCAGTCAAAAATTTGAACTCGAATTTATTATGATTACCCAAAGATTCGGGTTACTGGAATTTGAATTACTGAGTTCTTACAGTACTACTTTATTGCCTTTGTTTATGTTTTTCCCTTTCAGTTTTCTAAGGGACTTATTTTTTTTTTACCTTGCTATTGTTTGTTAAGGGTCACCCTACCTTTCTGATGGCTATTTCCTTTGGTCAGAGTGATCTTGAAGCATCTGCTTCTTGTGCCTCTGTCTGGGGACGAGGTTTTGGCCTCTGGTCTCCAGTAGGATTTTTAAAGACTCACAAGGGCCTGGTGTGAATTGAATTGGTTGGAGTTATTCAGGATGTAGCAACAACGAGCCAATGACAAAAGTCAGTCCCAGAAAAGGGCACTGTGTAATATGAAACATCACTTTCTAAACAGGCCCTAAGTCACTCCCATTCTTGCCCCTTGCAGTCTTGGCTTCCTGTGCATGCTTGGCTGTCCTGATGATTCAAACTTTCTCTTGGAAGGGGACGTTGAGAGCCTTGATTCTGTTATTTAGTCTTATAGTAAGCAGTTACATTAGTGGCAAATCATATTTCTCCTCACTCTATCCTTCCCTACTACGAGACAAGACCATATGAAAAGTTTCTTGTCGCAGTAGGTCAATAAAGTTTGGCATGAGCAGTGTGGGTGAATGCTGGCTCTGGGTTAAGGAATGGCCTAGGTGCCACTTAACACGGAGCACTTCATATAAATCAACACCTTAAATGTCTTGTACTGTATTGACTAACGCATTTGTTTACTTCTTGTTTCATGATAAATTTACTTAGCGAGAACTGTTGCTCATCAGATATGTTTTTTTTATATTTATTTAGTCATAAAAAAAATTGTGTTTTTGTACAAATCTGATTGTATTTACAAACATTAAATTCATATTGGTACAGAAAATAGCTACAAAATAATGAATAAAGTGATGTNTGATAAGGAGAACAACTCCTAATAATGGAACTGAAGGATTATGCAGTAATAAAGAGATGCAACACCTGTCCATTGCAAAAAGAAGAACAATAGTAGTAAGAAGTGTCCACAAAGTGGATATACAGTTGGTGCTCTATATCATTGTTGAGTAATACATAATAACACAAATAATAATGAATAATATGCTATATGATCTATTTTGTTATATATCATATAAATACATTGTCCAATGTTAATATATGTTACTTTCATCAATGTCCCAAAATAATTTTTTTTTTTTTTAAGATTTTAAGATTTCTCCTTTGTTTATTATCTGATTTTGTTGTAACCTTTACATCCTGGAGAATACATATGTTTCCAAACCTATGTGAAGATAGAATGAAATTGGTTCACAACTAATCAGTCACAACTCGCAAAACTTGGGACTTTTAATTTTTTTGGGCCGATTTTTACCTGATTTCAAACTCTATTTCTTTGTCTCTTTAGGTTGTTTTGATGATTAGGGACCATATTAGGTCTTTTCACTTAAAGTATACTCTAAATATATCCCCTAAATCATTATAATTAACCCAAAATATTTGTGTTTTTTTTGGGGGGGTTATTTTTTTCTTGACTTCATTTCAACACATATTGACCTACAACTTTCAAATATTCGAGTACAAATGTCAAACAATGTTTATTATAACATACATAAATTTAACGAATTAAAACTACCTTTATTCATTGTTGATAACTTCAACTTCAATTATCTCTGAAACCAGAGCTTCAACTTAAGAGTGGCATCTAAAATTCCAGTTATTAACAGATTCTCGCTATTTTGACATATTGTGTGCTCATCTGTCTGTTCTACAATCCCATCAGAATGGATTTTTCATAAACTTTATAAATTTGGAATTATCATTTTTTTGGTCTAAATTTGCCGCATATTTCAAATGCCCTATTGACGATTTTTTTACAGTAACTAAGCTGAAAACCTATATTCTAATTTGATGAAAATGAAGATCATATGCTATTCTGAGAGAATAATAACATTAAATGAACAATTAATGATAGCTCATATTTTTTATTCTGAATTGAAAATCTGAGGTTTTCAATATTCAATTTTAAAATTAATTTTGATTCTCTTGATTTTCAAGTTACACTGTGATCATTTAAACAAAGTTGGAGCATTTGCCAAGTTGATTATGCAAAACAAATTGGAAAGTGTTTGAGCAAGTTTTAAAAACTTATGTTAAATTATTTTTTGTCAAATCATGTACGTATGTATTGAGCGGTCTAAGAGTTAAAGGGTATTTCCTGTACAATAAAGTACAGTGAACTTAAAGACCTTTCAGAGATTTTGGTAATTTATGATAGAGTATTTAGACAAAATATGTACAATACATGCATAATAGAAACATTGTTTAACAAAGAAATTGAGAGAGTGAAAGGTAAAAGATTGATTTGATGAGGACCAAAAGCACATGAATTGCAGCAAGATGCAATACGAAAATTATTAACAATCTAAAATCTTTTTTATATTACGATATTATTATTTCTTCCCATATACATAACTAAACTAAAATAATTATAATATATATAATATACATAATAAAATGTATAAATAAAAACAATTGTTTTCTCGGAGTGAATCAAGTGCATCATGCATCCCGCTAAATCTTTATGTACAAGGCTTAAGTTATGCTCAGTTGACAGGACAATGTTTTATTAATAGACATGTAATATTAGTTTATTTCAGAATGAAACACTAAATCACTAAAATCTGTAATAAATTAAACCCAATGCTCCTTCTTTGACATAAAAACAACAAATAAAATAATATATAATTTAATAGGATATATCTACTACTTACAAATGGAAAAATTATAAAAAAATAGAAAGGCTCCTCATCCATAAAAGTAATAAAATACTGTAACTTTCATACAAAGCATAAATCAGGCTTTTAATCACTAGTTATAATTATATCAATAATGCTTCAGGAAAGCTGTCTCAACATAATTAATAGATTAATCTATATGATTTTCTCCTACACACACAGTTTCACAATTAGCTGTCAGTCAAGAAAATACAGTACAGTAGTTAATAGGTCGTATTGGTCCATGATGCATTATGTACTACTAGTAGGAGCAACTACTGTGTTACAGCTTCAGAAGGAGAGGAGTATAGAAGTTTAGTATGTGAGTAACAGCCACGCCAGAGCCAAGCCGCTCCTTACTGGGCTAACTGTGTCGGTTCCAGCAACCTTTGAGATGTCTTCCTGAGGTAGAGCAGGTATCACAGTACTACAGGGAACTTCTTCTTGTACTGCCTCCGCAATGGCAGCCTCCACACTTTCTTGCATTATCTCATCTGTTGGTGTGGAAACTGAAGAGTCTGAAGGGGGATAAGTGATGGTGGAAGACGGTGCTTTGGATAACTGTATGGATGTATCAGGGACAAAAATCTCTGTTTCACTTTGAGTATGCAGGCCAGAAGCTCCTAAATCTTCTTCTGCATTACTAATGGCTACTACAGTTGTGGCTGGGGATGACTCAACTGTGGATAGAGGGACTGTTCAGACTGAACCTCCTTTGCTTGTACAGGTAGATGACTGGTAACCTTTGACTCATGGTGTGGACCAAAGGTGTCTGTGGTTGCTGTGGCTAGTAGCTCCAATGCAGCACGGGTGGTAGAGGCAGCTACTGCTTCTGCAATAGCTTCCAAAGATGGACTAACTTGGTGCGGTGTTCCATCTTCAGAAACCTTCTCAATCTCTTGTGATGGGAGAGTCTGTTTAGATGATTTAAAATTACTATTTCTGTCTTCCCTCTTCAGATAAGGGAGGTGGCACTGGGCTACACGGACGTGGTGGCATAGTTTGCTGTTTTGGATCGTCTAAAGCTTTTTGCATACTTAGGCCTACTTCTGTTGTTGACATAAGAGTGTTTTGAGCTTGAGGTTTTTCTTCTCTCTTAACTGCCTCCAATACATCCTTTGGGGTAACCTTTGTTTCCTTTTCTGAGCTAGTCTCATTCTTTACATGACATCCTTCATGAGACACAATTTGGTCTGATGTTAGGATACTTATGGAGGTTGTTAATGGAGAAGTTATAGGAGCTGCAATTATTTCTATATTGGAGTTTGCTGATTCCTTTAAATCTACATCTTTATGCTTTGGTGAATCTGCATTGCTATCTTCTTGTTTGGGTAAGTCTTTCACAGTATGGGGACTTGAGGCTGCACTTTCCCCCTCTTTAACAGGTGTGATGGTGTGTGATGAACTAGTACCAGCTTCATCACGATGCTCCAGTCCTAAAAAAGCAAGACTTACATGACTTGTCACTATACATGGAACAGCTCCAGCCTCACTTGCCTCAATCTCCACATTTTGCATTGGTGTTGAACCAACAACCTTAGCATCTTTCACAAGCAGCTGTGTTTCTGAAGGAAGCAGTGCATCTAGGAAGATTTCTGTCACCTGTTGGGAATGGACTGGGCCATGGCTTCCAGCACGAGTTTTTACCCCATCTTTATCATGTTGGAAAGAAGTATTAAGACCAACAACAGTGATTCCTTGCTGACCATCAGTTGAGTGCTGTGTTCTTTGCTCTTAGCTACAGGAGTTGGAAGTGATAAAGCAAAAGATGTTTGAGTTCCTTGACCTCTATACACAGCTTCAGGCACTTCATACACAGCTTCAGGCACTACATACACAGCTNCCAGAAATATGGAAGACGGCGAATGTGGTCCCAATATACAAAAAGGGCGACAGGCAAGAGGCACTGAACTACAGGCCAGTGTCCTTGACTTGTATACCATGCAAGGTGATGGAGAAGATCGTGAGAAAAAACCTGGTAACACATCTGGAGAGAAGAGACTTCGTGACAAATCGCCAACATGGGTTCAGGGAGGGCAAATCTTGCCTTACAGGCTTGATAGAATTCTACGATCAGGTGACAAAGATTAAGCAAGAAAGAGAGGGCTGGGCGGACTGCATTTTCTTGGATTGTCGGAAAGCCTTTGACACAGTACCGCATAAGAGGCTGGTACATAAGCTGGAGAGTCAGGCAGGTGTAGCTGGTAAGGTGCTCCAGTGGATAAGGGAGTACCTAAGCAATAGGAAGCAGAGAGTTACGGTAAGGGGTGAGACCTCCGATTGGCGTGAAGTCACCAGTGGAGTCCCACAGGGCTCTGTACTCGGTCCTATCTTGTTTCTGATATATGTAAATGATCTCCCGGAGGGTATCGATTCATTTCTCTCAATGTTTGCGGACGATGCCAAAATTATGAGAAGGATTAAAACAGAAGAGGACTGTTTGAGGCTTCAAGAAGACCTAGACAAGCTGAAGGAATGGTCGAACAAATGGTTGTTAGAGTTTAACCCAACCAAATGTAATGTAATGAAGATAGGTGTAGGGAGCAGGAGGCCAGATACAAGGTATCATCTGGGAGAGGAAATTCTTCAGGAATCAGAGAAAGAAAAAGACTTGGGGGTTGATATCACGCCAGACCTGTCTCCTGCAGCACATATCAAGAGGATAACATCAGCGGCATATGCCAGGCTGGCCAACATACGAACGGCATTCAGAAACTTGTGTAAAGAATCATTCAGAACTTTGTATACCACATATGTCAGGCCAATCCTGGAGTATGCAGCCCCAGCATGGAGTCCATATCTAGTCAAGGATAAGACTGAACTGGAAAAGGTTCAAAGGTTTGCCACCAGACTAGTGCCCGAGCTGAGAGGTATGAGCTACGAGGAGAGACTACGGGAATTAAACCTCACTTCGCTGGAAGACAGAAGAGTTAGGGGGGACATGATCACCACATTTAAGATTCTGAAGGGAATTGATAGGGTAGATAAAGACAGGCTATTTAACACAAGGGGCACACGCACAAGGGGACACAGGTGGAAACTGAGTGCCCAAATGAGCCACAGAGATATTAGAAAGAACTTTTTTAGTGTCAGAGTGGTTGACAAATGGAATGCATTAGGAAGTGATGTGGTGGAGGCTGACTCCATACACAGTTTCAAGTGTAGATATGATAGAGCCCAATAGGCTCAGGAATCTGTACACCTGTTGATTGACGGTTGAGAGGCGGGACCAAAGAGTCAGAGCTCAACCCCTGCAAACACAACTAGGTGAGTACATTAATATTTAATATAAGGGGCCTGATAACTGAGTGGACATCGCACTGGACTCGTAATCCTAGGGTCCAGGTTCGATCCCTGATTGGTTCCCCTAATTGATGAACCTTGGGTCCAGGTTCGATTGATGGCAGCAACAAAATGGGCAAAGTTTCTTTCACTGATGTCCCTGTTACGTAGTAGTAAAAGGTACCTAGGAGTTAGAGAGTTGTTACGGGGCTGCTTCCTGGGTGTGTGTGTGTGAAAATTAGTAGTTAGTAGCAGTTTAGAGGCGGGCCGAAAGAGCAGAGCTCAACCCTCAATATATATATATATATATATATATATATATATATATATATATATATATATATATATATATATATATATATATATATATATATATATATATATATATATGTGTGTGTGTGTGTGTACATATATATATTTATATATGTACATATATATATATATATATATATATATATATATATATATATATATACATACATACATACATATATAATGTGTGTGTGTGTGCGCGCGCTTCCTAAATTATGCCTAAGATTGCAAATATTGGGCAAGAGTAACTTGCCCAATATATCAATAGTACATCAATAGTACAAAGAATAGACTTTTAGGGTAGGGGAAAGGAACAGTCTACAGTTGGTACATGTCGTCCACGGCCGCTGTAGTTACTAACTATAGCGGGTGTGAAGATAGTGTACCATTTTAGCTACCGTATTCCGGTGGCGCATCTCTGGAGTTTGTCTTTTGAGAATTCGATTCTCTTTTACAATAAATAATCTGTTTTTGTTAGTTTGCAGTTCTTAATGATTTTTGTTTGACTGTATTTTTAAATTAACATGCAAAATAAAAAAAAATCGTTTGCATTAGAAATTAAAACATGTTTTTTTGCAGCACTTCCTGAACACTCTGGAGGTTGAGAAGCGTCGCATTAGACCAGAGGACGAGGCCCTCCGTGAGGGTGTTGAAATACTTGTGAACAGTATGAGAGGCGCGACCCCCTGGCAGGCCAGTTGGCCCCCACAGCCTCTGCGTCAACTATCATCTCTTATGGTCGCGGCAGCCACTAATAATTGCCCTTTGATAGCATCTTTCCTTAAGCAGGCTGGGGCGAAGCCTTTCTTGCAGGATGACCTTGGTTCAACGCCTCTACATGCAGCCATTGATGCTCAACACTGGCATTTTGCAGAGTTGATAATTAAACACATGGGTGGGTGCCTCTATATCCCCGATTCGTCCGGCAGGCTTCCACTGGATATGCTGCCTGTAACTCACAGGATAAGGATAGAAAAGGTGAGATATGCCTAATATTATTGCTTAAGAAATAAACTGACTGGATACGAAAATAACTCTTTATGTCAACTAGCTCATAAAGATTGTAACTTGCTTAGCTAAATGAATTGTGGGGTTCAGTCCCTGAGCCCATTATGTGCCTCTGTAACCCTTTCCACTACCGCTCATGGGATGGGTATGGGGTGCATAATAAATGAACTAAACTAAACTGACATTGACATATAAATTGTATTTCTATTTACATTTCAATAATTTCAGGATTTATATCACCATGAACGGCGACAGTTAGAAGATTTTTGGGAAAATGTCAAAGATAAAGAAGAGAAGGATGAGTTACAGGCAGTTATTGACGTGTACAAGTCTTTATTTAAAAGATATCTTGCAAATACCACCCTGGCTGGGACTAGGCTACCCTCAGTGTCTTCAACACTACAGCTAGCCAGTCACTCCTACAGCCTCCTGGTGTCAAGTCGGCGAGGGCTCCTGCAGCTAACATATCTCCTGGTTACCGTGGGAGGCCTTCATGTTGACGCAGTGATAGATCCTACACATGATTCTACCGCACTCCACCAAGCTGCCTCCCATGGTAACTCTGGGAGTTTAGCCTTACTGTTAAGTCTAGGTGCTTGTCCTTTAAAGCAAGACAGATACGGACATACACCTGCCCATTTTGCTGCCATGTTTGGCCATGACACAAGTTACAATCAGTTAAAGGTACACATGTCAGAGCAGCAGCCGGTGAGTGTAGCAGGAACAACACCCGATGATCTAATTTCCAGTTTCAATAAATATTTGATACGTTATAAGAAAACTGTAAGAGATTCAGATGCAATGGTGTTCAACTATCCATCTGAAGGGATCAAGAAGATCTTGAATTCTGTCAATATAAGAGACATTTCAAAAGAATTAAACAAAATCTCCATAGACTTCACTGATGGTGAAGCTCAGCAGGTTAAAGAGGCTATGACCAACGAGGTACACATTATAATGGATAAAGTTAGTGCTGTTGACAGAGTGTATGAAGGTGAACTCACCATAGTCGGGAGCTCGTCAGATGGAACTCGTCTGTATGCGCCTGATGAGTATGATATGAGTGTCGTACTTTCAAATATCACAGGAATTAGTATAGAAATTGTTGAGCAAAACCCTCAGCAGGCAGCTTTGAGTGGTCATAGACTTCGAGTTCTGGTCAAATCTGAACATCCAAGTCTACAAGGAAATGTTTTGATCAGTAAGTTTTATGACTTAGTAAGTAGCTGCCTGAAGACCCACGTAATCACCAATAGCCGACTGAGTCTAGTGCCTCCAGGTGTGACAAGAACTCAGGTGGGCGTGTCGCTAACATTTGCTTGGCAGGGAAAGGAATATCCGCTTCTGCTAATTAGCATTGACTTAGTTCCCGTGCTAGCTGTTCCATGGCCAGCCGAAGTGAGCAGACCACCCCTGACGCCAGCCAATATTACTCAGGTGTATCTTAGCAATACAGCTGACGGAGAATGGCGGTGTAGCTTTGCTGGCGCCGAAGCACAAGTCCTGAGTGAACTGACGGCACAAGAGCGACGTGTTTACTTAGCTTGCAAAGCGCTCCTCTCCTACCTGAAAGCTGAGCCTTGGATGCCAAGAGAAGTGAAGGCCAATTACATTTGGTGGGATTCAAGAAAGTGGAAAATCATGATCCCTGCAGGATTTGCAATGAAGAATAGTTACTTAATTGAACTTCAGAATAAACGGGAGAAGAAACTTGACTGGACAGACAAGGACCTCATAGAAATGATTATCATTATCATGAAAAACCTTTGCCAAGAATTCCATGACCCATCAACTAACACCGATTCATTAGTTCCATCCAAAATATACGCTTATTTTGGCGGGGAGTTTGAGAAACCAAAGATAGGGGAAGGAGCTCCGGACATTATTAAAGCTCTTAAAGAAATATAAGAATAATAACCACTTGTGCATTTTTAGTCACTATATAAGTTATTGTTTTGTAAATATCTTGAATCATTATATATATATACACTTGAATGAAATTAAATGTTTTTGTACTTTTTTACAATGTATTTTTGTACTTACAATGTACCTGTAAACATTTTTTTTAATTTTGCTAGAAATTACCTTCTTAATTAAGATTATATCTTAAGATTAAGGATCTGCTTGAAATGCTATGCGTGCTATTGGCTTTACAAGAATGTAAAACTTCAAGTCTCCGTACTCTCATGAACCCAATGTACCTTCTTGTATATATATAAATAAATAAATAAATGCTTTTGTAGATTTTAACATAAGCAAATTCAATAATAAATAAAAAAAAAATAAATAACTTTAGAAAACATTCCTATATTTATTGAGTGCTCTCAACTACTCATTTGTAGTTTAATGTATAATGATTAACTGTAAATACATAGCTATAGAAATAGAACATTCTCTGTAACAAGCTGCCATTATAATTATAAGGTGTGAAGGATAGATGAAATTGTTACAAGTAATAATCTCTATTAAGGTCTGATAAAGACCTTTTGCACAATCTTAAATCCTTTTTTTTGCACTACCACTTACATGATGAGTATAGAATGTGCAATAAACTAGCTGCCTATTTTCTTCATTAGGTATTTTCTTGCCTTCAACAAGCCACCGGCTTCCTGTATTTGTCGAGGCCACTAGGGTTAATGGCCCCTCAGGTAAATCAGATATAAAATTAATTATTTTCAAATATTTTAAGGATTACTCATAGTGGCAACTCTCAGTCAAAAGAATGATGCACTACAAGGGTTAATGTTAAAATATTAATTTTTCTATAAGTAAAACACTTCCAGTATGATATATTTTATTAGCTGAATACGTACAGATTCACAAATCTTTCTGCAGAAACAAATGAATAATGACCAGATACTCTCTGACTAGATTTTGAATGACTAATAATATTGTTTGTTTTACTACTGCACGCTAAATCAAACCAACTAATCATTGTGCCTGAAATTCTCATACTGTACTCTATTGGGCTCTCTCTTATTAGTAGCCTTGCATATGGTATCAGAAAAAGCCTGAGAACAAACAATATCTTTTAAGAGGAAATAGGTTAAAGTTAGGGATCACTTAATAGTGCAATTAGATTCCACACAAGTAATGAAAGAAAATAAGCCACTATCCTTATTGGTAATATTGAAAATGAGACATACCGCTGGACTGAGGATAACAGAATTTTCCTTACCTGTTTCCCAAGTATATAAACTTTATAAAATACCGTTCAGAAAAATAAATGGAGGCTTCAGTAATGTAAGTGAAAATGAATTACATCACCAAGTGCCAGAAATTTTCTCCAAGCTAAATCTATAAATTCTTTTTTTTTTTTTTTTTTTACATTACCCAGTACAGTATTTTAAAACTGCTACTGTGTGTGAACATTGTTATCCAGTTTAATTATTTAGTAATGTATATGTAGCTTGCTTAATCTTGAAATTTTCTATCAATATAAATTCTGTTAAAGTTACAAAAACATTAAAGTCACATATTAATAACAAACTGATAGCTGTCAGTGCTACACTATTGCATATTATGATATGGCTCCTTTTCAGTTTTTACCTAAGATTTACTTACTTTCTTAATGAGTTGTTGCTCTAAAAGAAAACCCTAAAAATGTCAGAATCTCTGAAATTCGTACAAAGATAAAATCTGCATAAAAACCCAAAACACTCCATTAATTGTATTGACTATAAAAACATCAAAAGTAATAGAACTACTTTCTTCCACACTGCTATTCCACTAAAATAGCTGAAGAGGCATTTCTGTGAATGGGACTAACATACACAAAATTCATTAGCTTGTATGAGACTGAACAAGATAATATGCTTAGGTATTATAAGACATGAATACCTGAATGTATATTGTTACAACAAAAATATAACAAGTGGGATGATAAAAACCTGGACATGAACTCTTAACTGCTGTTCACAGATTTAAATGCAAAATCATTATTACATATACTGCCCATGGAAAGCTTGCTATATATGTGCATTATGGGCAATGGAAATAATATTCTACAATCACCAACCAGTTTTAACAGGGACATTTAAGCATTATAACTTACGTATTAAGTATATGTATATTAATCAGGGCTGATTGATGATGACCATTATGGAGACCGAAACCCATCATAAACTCAGGAAAATGGGGAGACCTTTGACAAGCCATCGGCTTCCTGTCCCCATCGAGGCTACTAGTGAGATGGTGGCCCTCAAGTAAACTGTTATCATCTAATGGAAGAAATGTTAATCAGCACTTGAGCCAGATTAAAATCTGTTGACAAACTGTAATTAACTTGTATCTCTCTCTCTCTCACTCGTAAATGCTCAGTTGAATACAACAGAAAAGCATAAGAAATTATCAGAAGCTTAGCTTTATATGAAAAAAAATGTAATAGTAATAGACATTACATGAAAGAGTGATCCTTTATAGTGCAATATTCTATAAGAATCTAGCTTGTTTGGGCATCGCCATATAAAATTCTTAAACTTTTGCGCAAATTAACTAGAGAACATAAATTTAGGACATGATGCATACATAATGACAAGATTCTTTGCTGAATTCAGGTGAGGATAGCAGCATCAAAGACAGAGTGCTGTATCCAATTTTGTTGTCTACATATACAGTACATATATGTACAGTATTCTATCATTTGGGGTCAGAAGAAAGCAAAACAATTTGCATTATCAAAAATGGCAAAACACTAGTGGATTAAAATCCTTGATGAAACAGAACAGGTCCATCATAATTAATCCGTTCAAGCAAGTTTGCACTGTACAGATTTTTTCAACCATGATCAATAAAGCAACAGGTCCTGCTCAATTTACTCAGACCAATATTTTTGGCAATTTACTCAGAATTTGTACTGGAATAGGATTAGATTTGACTAAACTTGAAAATAAAATATATAGCTGACAATGCATCTTCAAATGCATCTAAAATGAGGCACTCCTCTCTGTAGTCTTAATTGAATATTGGTTTACATTAACATTTAGTTTCACATAATACAGCATCTCAAATCACAAACCCGAACCTTTCATTAACTAAAATATTAATATATCCAGAAAACAGCGCTTAAACAAGATTCTGATATAATAAAATATACATGATAGGCCTACAAAAGAATAGACTACAATCATGTCTACTTTTAAAAAAAAATCATTATTTTTTTCTTCAAAATACCTATAGCATTGTGTTCTTGTAATTACTTATTTTCAGATGCATATATCTTATGTATTTTTATGCATTAGAAATCTGGCAATAACGTAGAATAATAAATATTTAATTATACAGTATTGTAATGCAAAATATATCTAGTATTAATTATTCATTTCAATTTAATGATTTTCTGAGTAAACTTCTGTACATGCATTTGCATAGTGACCTTTAGCTCCGTGTGTTTTTAATAGGCAGCCCTCACTCTGCACAAAGATGAAGGAAATTCAGACCTTTATGGTTTCGTTTTTTTAACATTAAAATTTAAAACTGCACAAGGGTGGATATGCTCATATATAAGATGGTAAGTAAGGTCTATACAATGAATTGTTGCTTTAGTGCACAACATCCAAATTCAATTTTTGGGGGGACAGGCAGTCTGTGTGTGTATGTATATATGTTAGACTGGTATCGAGGTGTCCTCAAGGTCAAACTACTGACCCTTCCCAGGATGCAATGCCACAACAATTGACTAACTCCCAGGTACCTAGTTACTACTAGGTGAACAGAGGGATTCGAATCCAGGATTCCAGATGGCGAGTCAAGAACAAACTCAACTGTACTACCAAGACCCTTGTCATGAATTGATCTTTTTGGGCTGCATTATATTCCTTATGTAGACACAAGACTGCCTGCACTTTCATTTATGCTACCTGTTTAAAGTACAATACCAGAATTGTATATCATCTTTCCTAAACTTTGCATCAAACATAAAATACTCTGTAGACAACTTGAGCTAGCTTATAAGAGGACACAGTGACCATGTTTAGCCACATTTTAGGCTACACCTCTACTTAAAACATCTGACTAATTATGTAGAAATTCTTCTCCATGTGTAGCAAGTTACACAGTTGAGCTAATTCTAAATGTTTAGATACATCTGAACTCCTGCCAATCAACCAATTTGTATAATCCCTATTAGAAAAACATACAAGCATCATATTTAAGCAAGGAAGTGTTATCACAGAGTTGAACATATAAGTAGATTGATCTTTGTCTTTGTATACTGAAGCACTCATTTTGTTGATAATTTTCCATATACAGTACTTGATTTAATACACTGAGGATCATAATCACAATAATTAATTGGTGTTCCTAAAGACCCTTGGTCCTCGCTTTGATTTACAGTGCAATAGTGATTTGCAGTCGGAGAATAGAAAGGATCACCAGCTTCATCAATATCTGCCTCAAGAAGCAGATATATATATAAATCATATTAATGTTCACTTTACATCTAAACTGGACACAAGTAATGGACATACAGTTCATGACATCTAAAATAGGCAACTTCCTATATGATGTTCATCTGTAACATATTTGTCACTAATTTATATTTTACATTTTTTTTCTCATTTGGTATTTGAATGCAACTGTTCACTGTCTTCTTTTGTAGGTGTTGAGAGTGTGGCATTTGTGGCCGCACTGTCTCTTGCTGTTTTATCTGTGGATGAAGGCGGCTGAACTGTCTTGCACTCTGGTGGTGTCTGTCGGCTTGGTGCAGTGTGGTTTTCTTGTACTTCCTCCTCCTCTTCTTCTCCTCTCTTCTTCTTCCTCTTCTTCTTCCTCTTCTTCTTCTTCTTCTTCTCCTCTTCTGCTTCTTCTTCTTTGTCCTTTGGCTCCTGTTTCTCTTTCGCTATTTCTTTTTTCTCTTCATGTTCCTCCTTTTTCTTATGTTCATCTTCCTTCTCCACCTCTTCTTCCTCCTCTTCTTCTGCTTCTTCTTCTTCTTCCTCTTCTTCTGCTTCTTCTTCTTCTTCCTCTTCTTCTTCCTCTTCTTCTTCCTCCTCTTCTTCCCCTTCTTCCTCCTGAACCTTATCACCTCCAGACATCTGGCCTTGTAGTTTGGTAGCCTCGCCCTTTGTAATGGATAAAACAAATATAGTCACATATGACTCAAAAAGACCAAAGTCAAGTCTCAGAAAGTAAAAATGACAACCTTTGCATTATTTTTCACATGATCTAACCTTGACAACAAATTTTTGGTCATTACCTTAGCTGTAGGAGGCTTCTCAAGAGGAACCTTCTCCACGGTGAGAGGGGGAACTCGTGCATTATTTTCATCTGCAAAATATAGCGTAAGATAAAACAAAGGTAACATAATGCCTACAGTATAATATTTTAGACCGACAGCCTCTTTTTACAGTAAGTTTAATCCTTTTGGAAGTTTAAAAGTTTTAGGGATTGCAAACAGCTGCCAAGCAATGGAACCATTTGTACTAACAAAAATCCTAATTATAATACATATGTGGTCCTAACAACTTTTAATTAAGGCAAATAAATGGTGATAAATATTTATTGGTACTGTACTGTAGTGTACTCCAAAACTGAATACAGTAGTCACAAAAGCTAAAATCTTAAATTTTTAGTCAGAATGCATATAATAATAATAATAATAATAATAATGATAATAATACAGTAATTATTATTATTTTTTATTCAAAAGAATATGTGTAAAAAGAAGAAAGAGCATGGGGACTATTGTAGTGATAGGTGTTACACATACAGTACAGTACTTACGAAGCCACTATTACCTAAAGCATTTTGGGAAAAACTTTAAATAATTTTTATCTAAATTATTCTAAGGTGTAAAGGAGTAAGCACTTAATACTAGATCAGAAGTAGGCTAACATACGTGAGTGTGTTCAAGAAAAATAACAAATGATATACAATATAAAGGGGAAACTTAATGATGACAGGCATAGACTATTACATTATTGAGTATGTAGTTCCAGCAACAGTACAAAAGTTATTTAACATTAACTGCTGCAAACGAACAAACCGACCACCAGGACCGAAGGAGCAGAAACCAATGTACCAGAGGAGAGCATGAAGCTCCCAGACCCGACCCCCAGAGGCCAATGCTAACAAGAAAAGAGTCTTAAAAACAATCCTGAACTGAAGGGATCACCACAAACCGAGGAAAAAAGAGAAAAGACAGCACCCGGTCCAATGACCAGGATGGCTCAGGCAGCGCACGAGCAGGCCGTAGGTGAAACAATGCACGAGAAAGCTTGCGGAATGGAGCAAAAGTGACATCCATCCCAAATGCAAGCTGAAGCAATTCTGTCAGCGCTACAAGATACGAGGCGACAATATTCGGCATAAGATGACGGTTCTGAAACAGCTAAGAGAGAAAGGACAAAACAACCCAATCAGAAATCAAAGTCTACCTATGAAGAGAAAAAAGTGATGAAAGGACCGCCAGGAAAACTTCATACTGCCACCAAGATGAAACACATAGGTGGGACACCATCAACAAAGCCACCTGATCACCATACAATTGGTGATAAATCTGCGTCAGAAAGACCAGACAGGAAGATCGGAGAAGATCGAACCAGCCACGTACCGGACCGGACCGATCTGCTGAAAGAGATGGAGCCATGGAAAGATCCCCAGGTTTGGACACCGAGCAAGCAGTGCCTGAAACCAAGGATGGGCCAGCCACCAAGGGGTCAACAGGACTACTCTCCCTTGGTAAGTCTCCAACTGAAGCAGAACCCGAAGTAACAGCTGGACCAGGGGGAAGCTGTACAAGTAACCCCACCTCGACTGGTCCTGCCAAAAGGGATCTACCCCAACGGTCTCGCAGTCAGGGACAAGCACTACATATACATTAGATGCCTCGACCACCCAACACATCAGCCTCAGAACTGAGGGTGGATTGCCGGCGTGGGGTCTGGGGCTCCCCCTTTCCCCCCTCTCAGGGAGGGGGGGGGGGCGCTGTGCAGACAGGCGGCACGGCGGTGGGTGTGACATCATGCTTGTTTGCTTGTTTTCTGATTGGGGAGTTCTGCTTAGCAGTTCAGTTTTAGGTAGTACTGTTTTACTAGTTGTGGTCTGTTTTGGGACGTCTACCTTTCTGGGTGCCTAACTCGGTAGATGGCAAACAGAGAATGCTTCTAATCACATCAGGGTTTCTATAGGCCATTGCTGCTCGTACCTTTCTGAGCAGGCCAGGTTCTGGCTCGTGGTCCCCGGTAGGCTTAGAACTCCATTCGAATTGACTGATGCCACGGTCTAATACATACATATCAGACCGGTATAGCTCCGGGAACCCAGAGGGGCTGTCCATAGAAAACTGCTGGGTTTTAAAATACAGCTGGAAAAGATCATCAGGGCAAATAAGGGGACCTTTGACAAGCCGCCGGCTTTTTGTCCTCATCAAGGCCACTTGTGTTGGTGGCCCCTCAGGTAAATTCAGGTAAAAACATTAATACTGATCCAGTTTGATAGCTGCAGCCATTGAAATAAGTGTTAATCATAATGCCGTGATATTCAGAGAACTGATATGTACCTTTTGTGATGACTTCATATTCCTCCATGTCGGGGCTTGAGCCCTTGCTCGATGTCGGACTATCTTCGTTCTGCTAAGAAAATTAGGTATATTAGCTAAACAAATATTCAGAATAGTTCTCCAAGGAAAAAATAGGAGAAATTTCCTAGTTTCTTCAATTTAACAGAACTATTTGTATCTCATATATTCTGTTAATTTATTACATGATTTCTCCAGAAATAGCATAACCTTTAAAAACTTTGTCCTTGATTATTGACTTTATATAATATCTATATAAAGTATATACTATACTATATAACCACTGTAATCAAACCATATGAAATATTTTGTAAACATTATTATTATTCTTATAGTTTTGTTTATCAGGCAAATCTGATACTGTATCTAATAAGTGTATTGATATTATTACATAACTAAAGATAATGAAAAATTTAATGAAATTTATAAAATGATATTGGAAGAGAAATTTGTGGCATATTGAAATACAGTACTGTACTGTAATACAAAGGTTACAATGTATAAAAAAATACATTTATAAAAAGTATCTAGTAAATTACTGAAAGTCTATTAACTCTCCTATTCTCCATCTACTGTCCATCCAGCAAGCTACCTTCTACCATATAAGCAGTGAAGTCTCTAACTTTTGCAGCTCTTGCCTGGCACGCAACTCCAGTGTTAACAGCTATCTTACTCCGATATTGCCTCAGTTGATCACTCGGCTGTTTCAAGATATAACATTTCATAACTAAACAAATCCTCACACTAACTCAAATTTTAATTTATCTTAGGAATTTCTTGTCAATATTACATAGTATGCAATGTCTTTATAAGTTTGCAAACAAATTATAAATATAAATTAAATCCCTTAAGGTAAAAATAAATTTTGTATATGACATTAGATACTAATAATGGCATATAAAAAGTACCTTCCCAGCAGTTCAGTCTGATGCTCCCTAAAGCAAGACCCTACTGACTACTGGTTAAGATCCCACACAGTCAAGGTGGGTCAGCATTTTACACATACACAGAGGGAACTTTTCGATCATCTGTCCCAATGGGTCATGCTGATGCTAGGCAAACAGAAAATTCTGTCCAGCACAGAAAACAGCCAAAAAAGGTGATTCATACAAACTTAAGAATTTCCAAGTGATAGTTGGAATCAGAATCTTTCATGTACTTTTTAAACTTTATTCTCACTGTGCCATTTAATGTTCTGGACCTCCAGTTCCTAAACATAACTTGAACCTTGCTGCTAGTGGAGTAAGAGAGACTTTAGTGTTTAAAGTTAGCACAGAACCTGTTTTGATTGTTATGCTAAGGTCTTCTGACTTTATCTCCATGTTCGTGCCAGACGGTTACCAGGCTACAACACAGAGTGGGGGTACTATCAAATACTTAAGCTCTTTTACCCATCATAAAGACTCCTCATCTAACATGGTGGCCATCAGTCAAATTGATAAAATGTTAAGTACAAAATATAGCTAATCATACTAACTGCCTAAGCATTATTAAGATACATGTTAAATTTAGGTTAATTATTAACAATAAGTAAAAATTGAAAGGTAAATAGATCATAGCTCAAGGTAACATTAACCATATACAGTCATAGTGTCGTACTGTACTGATAACAGGGACAAACCTGAACACATTGTGAACACACCAAAAACAATTTGAAGGGTAATAGGTCAAAATTATTCATTTGTCCTTTATAGATGTGAACCAAAGAGGCTTCAAGAGAAGTGTGGTGTGCGGATTATATGAAAAACTATTCAAGCCAAGAAAAAAGTTATTGGTATAAATAAGAATTTAAAAATAACTGACACGGTTACAGGATGTGGAAAGAGCAATCAAAAGACAGGAAACAAAGAATCCTTTTACAGGAATATGTACAATTAAGTGTGGGGAAGAATCCAAGAGCTGCAATAAAAAAAGTTGTTTATCGATGTGATCCGTCTAACATGAATAGCAAGCTGAAGAACGCTTAACCCTTAGACCGCGCATATAGGGGACATAATAGCAAAAAATATTCAAATTATGTAAAAACAACTTAAAAATGTTAAACAAATCTCCAAATTATTGGCTTCAGTGTCGTGAAACTTTCATCAAAATATTGTCAGAAATTGATTTTAGACAAATTTTTGAAAAATAAGAACATTTATTGATAAGGAGAACAACTCCTAATAACTGGAACTGAAGGATTATGCAGTAATAAAGAGATGCAAAACACTTGTCCATTGCACAAAGAAGAACAATAGTAGTAAGAAGTGTCCACAAAGTGGATATACAGTTGGTGCCTCTATATCATTGTTGAGTAATACATAATAACACAAATAATAATGAATAATTATGCTAATATGATCTATTTTGTTATATATCATATAAATACATTGTTCAATGTTAATATATGTTACTTTCATCAATGTCCCAAAATATTTTTTTTTTTTTTTAAGATTTTAAGATTTCTCCTTTGTTTATTATCTGATTTTGTTGTAACCTTTACATCCTGGAGAATACATATGTTTCCAAACCTATGTGAAGATAGAATGAAATTGGTTCACAATAATCAGTCACAACTGCAAAACTTGGGACTTTAATTTTTTTGGGCCGATTTTTTATCTGATTTCAAACTCTATTTCTTTGTCCTTTAGGTTGTTTTGATGATTAGGGACCATATTAGGTCTTTTCACTTAAAGTATACTCAAAATATATCCCCTAAATCATTATAATTAACCCAAAATATTTTGTGTTTTTTTTTGGGGGGGGGTTATTTTTTCTTGACTTCATTCAACACCTATTGACCTACAACTTTCAAATATTCGAGTACAAATGTCAAACAATGTTTATTATAACATACAATAAATTTAACGAATTAAAACTACCTTTATTCATTGTTGATAACTTCAACTTCAATTATTTCTGAAACAGAGCTTCAACTTAAGAGTGGCATCTAAAATTCCAGTTATTAACAGATTCTCGCTATTTGACATATTGTGTGCTCATCTGTCTGTTCTACAATCCCATCAGAATGGATTTTCATAAACTTTATAAATTTGGAATTATCATTTTTTTTGGTCTAAATTGCCGCATATTTCAAATGCCCTATTGACGATTATTTTTACAGTAAACTAAGCTGAAAACCTATATTCTAATTTGATGAAAATGAAGATCATATGCTATTCTGAGAGAATAATAACATTAAATGAACAATTAATGATAGCTCATATTTTTTATTCTGAATTGAAAATCTGAGGTTTTCAATATTCAATTTTAAAATTAATTTTGATTCTCTTGATTTTCAAGTTACACTGTGATCATTTAAACAAAGTTGGAGCATTTGCCTAGTTGATTATGCAAAACAAAATTGGAAAGTGTTTGAGCAAGTTTTAAAAACTTATGTTAAATTATTTTTTGTCAAATCATGTACGTATGTATTGAGCGGTCTAAGGGTTAAAGGGTATTTCCTGTACAATAAAGTACAGTGAACTTAAAGACCTTTCAGAGATTTTGGTAATTTATGATAGAGTATTTAGACAAAATATGTACAATACATGCATAATAGAAACATTGTTTAACAAAGAAATTGAGAGAGTGAAAGGTAAAAGATTGATTTGATGAGGACCAAAAGCACATGAATTGCAGCAAGATGCAATACGAAAATTATTAACAATCTAAAATCTTTTTATATTACGATATTATTATTTCTTCCCATATACATAACTAAACTAAAATAATTATAATATATATAATATACATAATAAAATGTATAAATAAAAACAATTGTTTTCTCGGAGTGAATCAAGTGCATCATGCATCCCGCTAAATCTTTATGTACAAGGCTTAAGTTATGCTCAGTTGACAGGACAATGTTTTATTAATAGACATGTAATATTAGTTTATTTCAGAATGAAACACTAAATCACTAAAATCTGTAATAAATTAAACCCAATGCTTCTTCTTTGACATAAAAACAACAAATAAAATAATATATAATTTAATAGGATATATCTACTGCTTACAAATGGAAAAATGATAAAAAAATAGAAAAGGCTCCTCATCCATAAAAGTAATAAAATACTGTAACTTTCATACAAAGCATAAATCAGGCTTTTAATCACTAGTTATAATTATATCAATAATGCTTCAGGAAAGCTGTCTCAACATAATTAATAGATTAATCTATATGATTTTCTCCTACACACACAGTTTCACAATTAGCTGTCAGTCAAGAAAATACAGTACAGTAGTTAATAGGTCGTATTGGTCCATGATGCATTATGTACTACTAGTAGGAGCAACTACTGTGTTACAGCTTCAGAAGGAGAGGAGTATAGAAGTTTAGTATGTGAGTAACAGCCACGCCAGAGCCAAGCCGCTCCTTACTGGGCTAACTGTGTCGGTTCCAGCAACCTTTGAGATGTCTTCCTGAGGTAGAGCAGGTATCACAGTACTACAGGGAACTTCTTCTTGTACTGCCTCCGCAATGGCAGCCTCCACACTTTCTTGCATTATCTCATCTGTTGGTGTGGAAACTGAAGAGTCTGAAGGGGGATAAGTGATGGTGGAAGACGGTGCTTTGGATAACTGTATGGATGTATCAGGGACAAAAATCTCTGTTTCACTTTGAGTATGCAGGCCAGAAGCTCCTAAATCTTCTTCTGCATTACTAATGGCTACTACAGTTGTGGCTGGGGATGACTCAACTGTGGATAGAGGGGACTGTTCAGACTGAACCTCCTTTGCTTGTACAGGTAGATGACTGGTAACCTTTGACTCATGGTGTGGACCAAAGGTGTCTGTGGTTGCTGTGGCTAGTAGCTCCAATGCAGCACGGGTGGTAGAGGCAGCTACTGCTTCTGCAATAGCTTCCAAAGATGGACTAACTTGGTGCGGTGTTCCATCTTCAGAAACCTTCTCAATCTCTTGTGATGGGAGAGTCTGTTTAGATGATTTAAAATTACTATTTCTGTCTTCCTCTTCAGATAAGGGAGGTGGCACTGGGCTACACGGACGTGGTGGCATAGTTTGCTGTTTTGGATCGTCTAAAGCTTTTTGCATACTTAGGCCTACTTCTGTTGTTGACATAAGAGTGTTTTGAGCTTGAGGTTTTTCTTCTCTCTTAACTGCCTCCAATACATCCTTTGGGGTAACCTTTGTTTCCTTTTCTGAGCTAGTCTCATTCTTTACATGACATCCTTCATGAGACACAATTTGGTCTGATGTTAGGATACTTATGGAGGTTGTTAATGGAGAAGTTATAGGAGCTGCAATTATTTCTATATTGGAGTTTGCTGATTCCTTTAAATCTACATCTTTATGCTTTGGTGAATCTGCATTGCTATCTTCTTGTTTGGGTAAGTCTTTCACAGTATGGGGACTTGAGGCTGCACTTTCCCCCTCTTTAACAGGTGTGATGGTGTGTGATGAACTAGTACCAGCTTCATCACGATGCTCCAGTCCTAAAAAAGCAAGACTTACATGACTTGTCACTATACATGGAACAGCTCCAGCCTCACTTGCCTCAATCTCCACATTTTGCATTGGTGTTGAACCAACAACCTTAGCATCTTTCACAAGCAGCTGTGTTTCTGAAGGAAGCAGTGCATCTAGGAAGATTTCTGTCACCTGTTGGGAATGGACTGGGCCATGGCTTCCAGCACGAGTTTTTACCCCATCTTTATCATGTTGGAAAGAAGTATTAAGACCAACAACAGTGATTCCTTGCTGACCATCAGTTTGAGTGCTGTGTTCTTTGCTCTTAGCTACAGGAGTTGGAAGTGATAAAGCAAAAGATGTTTGAGTTCCTTGACCTCTATACACAGCTTCAGGCACTTCATACACAGCTTCAGGCACTACATACACAGCTTCAGGTACTTCATACACATCTCTACATGGCTGGCTTTCAGGAGCTGCTTGTTCATCAATTCCAGCTTTGTGTAATGGTTCTTTGTTATGAACCTCAGGAAGGGGTTGGTTTTCTTCAGCAAATGATACAAAATCAGAAATATCAGCCCCAGTCTCTGTAGCCTCTGAGGAGCCCTCTTCTGCACCTGTATCACTGCTTGAAGGTGATTCCGAAGGCAACTTGAATGTTACTTCTTTTATCACTGTACTTGCAGGTTTCCGCTTAATATCAGCAACCTCTTTATGACCAATAACATCCGAAATGCCAGCATTTGCTCCAACTTGTTTATCTGCAGAAGCCTCATGAAAATCAGCAGACTCTGGTTTTACAGCTGAAACCTGAGAAGTGTTACTTGGGGGTGTTGTGTCATCTGGTTTTGGTAGTTTAGTAATTTCTTTTGCAGACACTAGTCCTTCAACTTGTAATGGTTGGACAGGTTCAGCCACATTCTTTCCTTGCTCTGGTTCAGTATCTGGGGATGTGTGCACAGATTCAATGCCTTTGGTTTCTCGCGTTTGTTCTATATCTTGCGACAATTTAATCAGTTTTTTCTCTTCAGTCTTTAGCTCTTGTTCCATCAACTGACATAACTGTGGTGATTCAAGTTCTAAAGGAGATGCCTCATCTTGATTTTGTACAGAACCTAGAGATGGTTGTTCCTGTGCAACAGTCGGTACTTCTTGGGGTTGTGCAGCAGTCTGTACATCTTGGGGTTGTGCAGCAGTCTGTACGTCTTGGGGTTGTGCAGCAGTCTGTACGTCTTGGGGTTGTGCAGCAGTCTGTACTTCTTGGGGTTGTGTGGCAGTCTGTACTTCTTGGGGTTGTGCAGCAGTCTGTACTAATTGGGGTTGTGCAGCAGTCTGTACGTCTTGGGGTTGTGCAGCAGTCTGTACTCTTGGGGTTGTGCAGCAGTCTGTACTTCTTGGGGTTGTGTGGCAGTCTGTACTTCTTGGGGTTGTGCAGCAGTCTGTACTAATTGGGGTTGTGCCTCAGTAAGTACTTCTTGGGGTTGTGCAGCAGTCTGTACTAATTGGGGTTGTGCAGCAGTCTGTACTTCTTGGGGTTGTGCCTCAGTAAGTACTTCTTGGGGTTGTGCAGCAGTCTGTACTTCTTGGGGTTGTGCCTCAGTAAGTACTTCTTGGGGTTGTGCAGCAGTCTGTACTTCTTGGGGTTGTGCCTCAGTAAGTACTTCTTGGGGTTGTGCAGCAGTCTGTACTTCTTGGGGTTGTGCCTCAGTAAGTACTTCTTGGGGTTGTGCATCAGTATGTACTTTTTGCAGTTGTGCAACAGTCTGTACTTCTTGGGGTTGTGCAGCAGTCTGTATGTCTTGGGGTTGTGCAACAGTCTGTACTTCTTGGGGTTGTGTCTCAGTCTGTACTTCTTGGGGCTGTGCCTCAGTCTGTACTTCTTGGGGCTGTGCAGCAGTCTGTACTTCTTGGGGTTGAGTAATGTCTGCCTGGATATTGCAAAGTGTTAAAATATCTTCAGTATAACCAGTTCCTATTTTTGTTTCTTCTGGAGATATTTCATCCAATTTAGCTTCTTCCTTAGGTGTAGGATGTGCCTCTACATCACCATCTCTACATTCATCAGTCTCTCTTGGTAAATCTTTATGAGTAGATGAAACATTAGTGTCATGGGATAAACTCTCATGTTGGTGTTGATCATGTAATTTTACTTTCTGGTCACTAATACCTTCATCGACATCAGCTATGGCTTCTTGTAATGGACTCTGGGACATAGGATTATCTACCACTGCCTTCAGGATTGGTGTTATATCTATTTCTACATTTTCAGATGGAGGAGAAATATCTACATTGGTGGTGGTGGTGGTTGTAGGTTGGGTAACAGCTACGTTCACCTCCCGTGACACAAGCTCGTCATCCTCGAGAACCTCTTCCTCAGAGGTTGAGTTGTCATCTACCTGTGCTTTCAGACAAGGATCCTGCACATGTCTGGCCTCCAGTAAGGGAGCACCATCTACTAAAAGCTCTGAGAAACTAGACAGCTGGTCTACCTGGAGTTCGTGAAGGTGGTGCCGGAGAGATGTTGGAAGAGACGTGTCCTCACTTAGTGTTGTTGTGAGTGCCTCACTGCTGTAATCTTCCTCACTCGTTATGTCACCCACCTCCTCCTAGATGGCCAATACAAATACAAGCTATGAGAGCCATTACAGAATTCAGATCACACAAATTTATTTTAAAAAGTAAAATATTTTTAGCATAAAAATAATGTAAAATTATATTGCAGAAAGTATTAAAGCCAATCATTTATTAATGCTAAAGTTTTTAAATTTAATTTGAAGAGATTTTAGTTTCCCTACTCTAGAAAAAATTAAAAATATATTGCAGGGAGCCCCTCCGGCTTTCTGGAGCTATGAGACTGATATACGCTATATTAGTCTGGGGCATCAGTCTATGGAGTTGACTGATGTTCGGTCTCTCTGTTCGGTCATCGGCTGCAATTTCTTACCAGGTGGGGTTTGTTTTGTTATGCCTACCTTTCTGGGTGTTTAACCCCGGTCGATGGCAGACATGGAATGTTCCCAAACACATGGGGAGGATCAAGTAAAAACTACAGATAGCAAATGGAGCAGTGTAAGGTTTAAAAAGCCTTGGGCAGACTTCATCTTGCTAATATATGCACCAAAAGTTTAATTTGGCCTTCTCTACACTTTACACAGTTTATGTTGAATTTTAGCCAGGAGAGTCCTATCAAAGATTTATGGTACAAGTAGTACAATATTAATAATAATAATAATAATAATAATAATAATAATAATAATAATAATAATAATAATACACAGTGAGTAATCACACTAACGTAACTGCATCATTGAGAAAATTTGTAGAAGTGATGACTGCAATTTTGCAATCCTAATTGCAAAATTGCCACGTCGTGGTCTAGTCGCTAGAAGCGTGTGGGTGGAAACAGCCACCGCATAGGTTCGAACCCTCAACACTGCCCCAAAGGATTTTCTCAATAATAATAATAATAATAATAATAATAATAATAATAATAATAATAATAATAATAATAATAATAATACCGTAATAATAACAATAGTTTATTTAGGTAAAAGTCCATACAAACAAAATGAGTTACAAGTAGAATGTTGGATTTCTAAATAGAGCTAGTATATACTATGCCTAAAGCCACTACTGTAATACGCACAGCGTTTCAGGCGAGATGTCATAAAAAAAATTAAAAACTAAGACTTAAACTAATTGAGATCAAAAGCATAAACTGAACAGAAATAGAGAAGAAAAATGACAATAATTACATGTTGAATGGAACAGCAGAAATTGCAACAGAACAGCAGATAGTAATATTGAAGTACTTTACTGCAACAACAAAGGGTCCCGGTGGTACAGTCGGATTCGTTCTTGACACACAATCGAGAATTCCGGGTTCGAATCCCGGGCAGGACAGAAATGGTTGGGCACATTTCTTTTCACCTAATGCCTCTGTTCACCTACGACCAAGTAGGTACACAGGAGTTGGTTAGCTTGTTGTCGGGTTGCATCCTGGGCGGGGTCAGTAATTCGACCCTGTGGGGGGGGGGGGGTCGATAAAAGCCTGACTTGTATGAATATACTCTGGCTTCCTGTCCCCCTACAGAGTGAAGTATTATATTATGTATTAAGCAATTTACCTAAATGTATTATGAAAATGAGACAATAAGCATACTGATAATTAATTATATACACTGATTATTTATGCTGTGGTCTTCTTAACAATCCTCTTAAAATTGGATTTTAATATTTTTAAAAACTAACAAAACTAATTATCAATAGTACATTTTTATATTCATATACTGAACCCATCAGTGATCTTAGAGATGGGTTATACACTATTGTATCAAGAGCTTGGGCAAAGATACTGAACAAAATACTGAACTTGACAAATACAAAAAGCATGCTGCATTGTGGGAACAAATGATGGGTCACACTGCAGCTGTTGGGGAGGGTGTGTTTAGGGTCTTGTCTTTTGTGTGAAGAACATACGTATCTGCATAAATGTTTTCACAATGTACAAATCATGCTATTACAGAGAGTTTGGAAATAATTACAAGAGAGGTGAATACTTTTTTAGAATAAGGAACATCAAATAAAGCAGTACTTAATAAGAACTTTCAAATGCTGTTTTGGAAAAAGAAAAGACAATGCACTGATGAGCATGCCAGCTCGGCTGAGGGGTAAAACTTTCACCACATAAAACTTCAAAAAGATGTAATCTTTAACATGCTTTGCAGAAGCAGGCATTCTAGTTCCATAAATTTTATATTGTATATATCAAGTACAGTACAGTGGTTCTCTCCATTACTGGGTTTACATCTCACAACTTTATATTTTTATAAATACGGTAAACAGATTTCTTGCCTCCGATGGGAATAATTAAGGGCATTTAGCTGAAATCTTATACCTGTATAGTATAATATTTGGTTCAGTAAGGTTTTCTTACTGAAATTAATTTATAATTTCTTACTGGCTTAATTTATAAGTTCTTTCAAGCCTTTTTCTGAATTGAAGCACTCATTTACTCCCTTATACAAGGTCCTGTTTTCCCCTAAATAGGACTAAATAAACTAGGTCAAGACAGGATAAATATAGACAGAGACAGTGGCAAAGACAATCTAATAACCTCCAGAAGGTTCATACATCTATAGTCAAAAAGCTCTCCATACAAGAAAGCCCATAATAAAACATTGAAATTAAAGAAATGCCCTTTTCTTCGAGTCCTCAATAGCTCCCTCAAAGCATTAGGATCTGGTACCATAGTATCAACACTACCAGGCCTATGGACTTCCACAGGCCTATCCATCACCAAGATCAGTCCTATGATGGATGTGAGGGAAATACAATGATCAAAGATTGACAAAAAATAAATAAAAAAAAACACCCTGAAAATACAGGTAAAGTAAAACAAACCAATAATCTTAATTTAAAGGGAGAAAAGAAGTAAAACAAAGCAAGTGGTAGTTTGCTGATTGTAAACAATCATAGGTCAAAGTATCCATGCATGCCACCAGGTACAAACTCCAGTCATCTGGGGATCCAGCCAGCCTTCACTTGCACTCATGTGCTTGATATTACCTATAAAACTCAAGGCTCTGCTGAGATTTCAACATCTGCTTTCTAGGCCAATGGGTAACTACATAAGTGTAGTTACAGGATGAGAGCTACACTCGTGGTGTCTCGTCTTTCCCATGCACTTTTTCGTATAACGCTTTGAAACTACTGACGTTTTGGCCTCCACCACCTTCTCACTTAGCTTGTTCCAACCATCTACCACTCTGTTTGCAAAAAGAAAACCTTCTAATATTCTTTCAGGCACCTTTGTTTCCTCAGCTTGAATCTGTGTCCTCTTGCTTGTGAAGTTGCTGCTTTCAGGAATTCCTCTTTGTCAATTTGTCTACCTTTTGTCTTTGGGCAAAATGTCTACCTATCTGATTGTATTTAACCCTTTCCAGGGTAAAGTAGGCCATTGCCTAAAGTAAGTGTAGACCTTAAGTGACATGCTCAGGATGGAACTTTACATCTAGATTCAAAAGTTTTATTTCTTATTAAATTTGGTATCACTTTGAAAATTAGAGCAATGACATAATGAAAGAAATCTAATTAGGAACAGTTGACTTCGTTCCCAACTCTAATCAGGGATCTCGGGTTCGATTCCTGGGTGGACAGAAATGGCTGGGAATGTTTCCTTTCACCTAATGCTTCTGTTCATCTAGTAGTAAATAGGTACCCAGGAGTTAGGCAACTGTGGGTGGGGTTATATTGTAGGGAGGGTCTGTAATTTGACCATGGGGGGGGATCTCAATATTAAAGTATATATATATACACAAGCTTCGTGTCCCAAAAATAAAACAAATTAATTAATATTTCTTCTACCAGCTATGCCAAGTAGAAAAATTAATTAACATTGACTCTTTTGTATTTAGTATATTGTAAATAAATAGCCATTTCCAAACAGCATATAATAATTATGTTTATAGATTCCATATTATCAAAATTCATATTTACACTCATATACCAAATACAGTACTGTCCCAGATATTATTACAAGGAGAATATATTTTAAAAGCATCCAAATGACATTAGGTACATTTGCACAAGTTCTCATAATATGTTAATGATAATGATAATGTTTATTTAGGGAAAAAGGTCTGACTCCTGGAATTCCATATTTATCAAGAATTGCAAAAACCACTATCACAGGCCCTCAACATCTTTTGGAGATGGAGCCTAGATACTGGCATTATCCAGATTGCAACCTTGTTATACATATCCTTACAATACCGTACTGTAATAGAGGAAAGTTATTAAAAAATTATATGTATTATAAACATTTGTCCTTCAGAGCATTTTCTATGAGCAAAATCCTAAAAAAAAATCCTGTCTCTTATTTTTTATAGCGATTGCATGTTTTTTCATCCCTTAATGCAGAGTCTAACCATTAGTACCATACAATGAAAGCAGTCACAGTTGATACAAGTCATTGGAGATATTTACAGCAGCTAATATATATTACTGCCAGCTTGCAACACAGTCTTGCCTGAAGATGTGTGCATACTGTAAGCCTTTGCATATTGCAATAATAATAATAATAATAATAGCCTTCTTATCTTTCCATACTAATAACATGCTTCACATATCTCAATCACATACTGCATTGTATGCACCAATATGTGAACATTATATTTTGATATCTGAAAATTTTTAAACATTTAGAAGATATGATTAATAGTATCCCTTATGCATAAGATGCAGAACAAACATGACAGACCAATGGAAAGAGTGCATCACACTAAAAATACAAACTAAAAATGTAAAATAAATTCATGCAGTGGCAAGAATAAGCAGCAAAGCACTAATGAGTGGAACCTTTTTATTGGTGGTGGCAGCAGCAGCAGCAGACTCCATCACACTGTCCAGGCCTATCTGTGGAGAGAGGCAGCCAGTCAAGGGGACTGTGCTGAGGTCTCACAGTACTGCCCAAAGACTGTTTCAAGGCTGCATTGGAATGCTTGCGAATACTCCATGAAGGTGAGTTATGGGTTTATGGAATACTGGGTTTCTAAGGCCACACTGGGTGTCATACGAATGCTTTTTCAGTGCTACATTGAGAATGTGCAATGTAAAGCATTCATAAGGACTCCAAAATTACAATGAGTGCTGCAGAAAACTTTAAGCTGTATTGAACTTCAAAGATGGGTTTTTATACCTAAAAATATTTATGTTCTCAATAGACAGTGTCAAGACTGACAATTTATAAGTCAATCAAATACTACACTAGTTAATATTTGCATGGACACCAAAGATCAGCTAATGGACATTATATATGCAAACCATTATAATGGCAATACTGAATGCCTAAGAATGATCAGAAACAGCAAGTACTTGAGGTGAATAAATTAAGGCCTAATGCTTGTAGGGATCCCATATTGTACTTTATCCTTACTAAATAGTGATTATTAGTAGCACTGGCAGCATCTACTTACCACAACCCCAATAATACATTAATTTAACAAAAGAATCAAAACAAGATGATCCTGATTTATTATTGATACATATTTATGTGTTGCACCAAAATGTTGCTTATACAATATACTGTATATTTACAACAAAGTACATGTATTGCCAAATGGAAGTAGAGTAGGAATCCACCCAATTATGGGTTTAGAGTTAAAGAAAATACATTAATTTTGGGCCACAAAACCTTAGGAGCAAAACTCCAAATGGGTTAAAACGCAGCCAAACATTCCTCCAGCAACCCCGATGGTGGTCAAGCACTACACTGTTTGGTGTGTTTACACTGCACAAAGTACATTTGCCTTATTACCTTTAACTACCTACTTTTCTTCAAGTAGTTGCTTGTTTTATTACACTTATACTTTATGGTAGTGTTTTATCTCAGTTTTGGTGTATGTCTCATGCAGTGAAGTAAACCAGATTTTGGTATTGTCTTCCTGTAGGCAAAAATGGGTTTTAGATGCCTAAGCTCACCTTCCTGAGGCACAGCTGGACTAGTGCTTAGCTTGGGAGTTATTACAGGGGCTGCTCCCAGAAATAATAATCTTAAGATTTCCCCGAAATGCTGATTATGATCAATGGCTTTATTAAATTAGTATGAATACCTGTACAGCACAAACACTTTATACTGTAATCATATTCCCGAATATGACTACAGTATAAGAATATGAGAATATGTGACTATTTAAAATTACAATATATCGTTTTCTGCTTGACCAAATAATTCTGAGTACCGTACACAAGATGAATTTTTCTATCACTGAAATATGCATAGATTTTGGAAAAAATAATACTGACAAAACTTTTGATAGGTTTTTCTAACTTTGTGTCTATTAAAAGGTTCACTCTTTCCTCTGCTAATAAGATAATAAGATATGGTCAAGATACTGTTCTGACCCCTACATATGCTGAAGACCTTAGTTGACCATGTGATTATTTCTTTTCCTTGGTTGTTCTAGGAAAGACTAATACAGTACCTCAAAAATTGTCTCATGTACATTGACATTTCAGGAGACCCTCCAGCTAGATGTCAGGCATCAACCTCACACTGGGAATTCTGGGCAAGTGCCAGTGCTGCCACCTACTGGTGAGTGGGTGGCTGTGTGTCTTTAAAATTTTTATGGTTGTACTTTTGACATGTTATTCTTGGCTGGATTGAGCTTTCTCTAGTATCTTCCTAGCCTCTTATCCCATTCCTCTGCAGGGATGTTTGAAAAGATCTCTGCGACAACAGTTTCTGAATGTTGTCCTGCCTAACTACTTGTGAATCTTGTCTGTGACACAGAAGATTCATACTTTATGGAACAACTGTAATGGCTATGCCTTTCATATTGATTCAAAGCCTTATATTTTATTAAATTAACAAAAATATTATAAATTAACTTATATAAAGGCACTGTATGTGCTCAGAAAAATTATATAAGAGTTCAATGCATTTCCATGTATTAGCTAACAGACCTAAGAGAAGTTGGGATCATGTGGTCAATAACCTATGCTACAGTAAATATTATGCAAATTCAACATAACAATGATGTATTTTATGTCCAATATGGCAATACTGAAGATTTTTTAATGCTTTATGAATAGCTTATGATAATGCAGGCAGCACTTACTGCTCTACTGGAGGGAGCTGGCACTTTGTTATTAGTGCAGGCAGAAGAGCAGGTACTTGAAGTCCTTTTACCCTTCCTTCTGGTGTGTCTGTTAGTGCTTGCAGGAATACTGGCTGTAGAGGAGGGGTTGTCAGGGTGCTTTTTGGAAGATGAGTTCATGTGGGATGCATGTGAGGAAGATCTATATAGTTTTGTTTTCAATTCAGTCTGCCTTTGAGGTATTCATATTTTTAAGAAATAAGGGTTGGTTGAATTTTTCTCTAATGAAAATATGCAAAATGCTTTACTTTGACATTATTATGGCAAATCTTCCATTGGTCTCTGTGATTTACTTGTAATGTTTTTGTGCATTATTGAGTAGATGCTAACACTACTGTCCTTCTCCTTACCCCTGGCACCTCATCCACCACCACGATGTTCCTTACCACTGCCACACACATTTATACTCCTCACAACCAACACCACCACCACCACATTCCTTACCACTGCTACACATGTATAAACTGGCATCACATCACGTTTCTAAACAAATAAATGTGACAACCCATAATGGCTATTAAAATTACTGTCAGTTTCCACTGCAATATCTGGCATATTGGCAGAGCTTGACCAATTCTCTCATGAACTTGAAACACGACAGAAGAAAAAAGAAGAAGAGCTAGCAAAGATGGAGAAAGAAGAAGAGGAAAGAAAAGAAGTGAAACAGCATTCAAAGAATGCCTGTCAAATGTTAGCACGTCAGAAAGTGTCTTGTCTTCAGAAGCTACTTCCTCTTCAGGTCATACTAACAAAACTCAAAACTCTTTCTCGCCTCCCTTGCTAAATGGTGTCATACCACTTGGGTTTACAGATATTTCTGCAAGAAATGCTGTAAATATGAGCAAAAGTACTTCTACAGTCTCAAAAAACACTCTGAATTCATATACAAATATAGCTTCTAACCCTGTCACTGTGAATGCAAGTTGCTGTCAGTCATCTGCACACTCCACCAATACTGT
>WNGS01167840.1:6432971-6445270 GCA_020271785.1 Procambarus virginalis | reverse complement strand
AAACAAACATAATCCGACAATAATTAATAAAGAACTGAAAGATAAGAAAGTAAACTAAAATTAAAAGCCAGGACAAACTAAAATTAAAATGGACGAGGGCATAAGAAGTAGGTAGATTAAACGTATGAACGGAATGATAAATAAACGCATAAGTGTGTAGCGAGCAGAAGTATAGGCAAAAGGAAATTAAATAAAGTAAATAAGTAACGAAGTGTAACAGTAAAACGGGTAAGGACATAGAAACTTAACCAAATTAAGTAGACGGAAAGCGAAAAAAGTAGGCAGTAGCAGAGAACCAGAAATAAGTAAATAAGTGTAAATAAATTAAAGTAAATAAACTCGGGAATAAAATAAAATTATAAATAAACCTTAATTAGTTAACTTCAAAACAAAACAAAATAGACATTAAGTAAAGAACTAAAATAAATGTAGTAAATAAACTAAAGTTAAAAGCCGGACATAAGAAAACTAATAAAAATAAGGATAAGGGCATAAGAAGTAAATAGAATAAATGTATAAGACAGAATGATAAATAAACACAGAAGAGGGTAGCGGACGAGCAGAATAAAGGCAAAAGTAAATTAATAAAGGAAATGAATAACGAAGTGTAAGTAAAATGGAAAAAGACGAAGTAAGGACAAGTAAACTAACGAAAGTAAGAATAGACGGGGAAAACGAAAATTGTAGGCAAACACGGAACCAGAAAGAAATAAAATAAATAATTGTAAATAAAATACAGTAAATAAACTCGGGAAACTAATAGAACTTATAAATAAACCTTAATTAGTTAAAACATCAAATAAACATAAAATTAGACAAAAGTAATAAAGAACTAAAATAAATAAGTAACTAAATTAAAAGCCAGGACAAAGGAAACTAATAATAAAAAGGATAAGGGCATAAGAAGTAAGAAAAAGAATGTAAAACGGAATGAAATAAACACATAAGCGGGGAGTGGACGAGCCGAAGAAAGGCAAAAAAAAAAAATATAGTAATAAGTAGCGAGGTGACAGCAAAACGGAATAAGGACATAAGTAAACTTAAAATTACTGAATAGCCGGGGAAACCGAAAATGAGGCATTAACACAGAACCTGAAATAAGTAAATAACAATGTGACACAAATAAAGAAAAACTTGGGAAACTAAATAAATTTAACTAAACCTTAACTAGTACAAACTTTAAATTAGACAAAACATAATTAAACGAAATTAAGTAAAGAGCGAAAGATAAGCAATAAAATTAAAAACCTGTACGTAAGAAAACTATAATAAATAAGGATAAGGGCATAAGAAGCAAGTAGAATAATAAATGTACAACGGAAGGAATAAATAAAAGCAAGAGTGGTAGCGGACGAGCAGAAATAAAGGCATAAGGAAATTAAATAAAGTAATTAAATAATGAAGAGTAACAGTAAGAAAAAGGACATAAGTAAACTTGACAAATAATGAATAGGCGGAGAAAGCGAAAGTGTAGGCATTAACACGGAACGAGAAATAAGAAAATTAACTAATGCGTAAAATTAAATAATAAATAAACTCTGGAAACTAAAATAAACTTATAGAAAACATTAATTAATTAATAAACTTTAAAACAAATTAAACATTAATTAAATAAAGAACTAAAATTAAAATAAAGTAAATAAACTAAATGTAAAGCCAGGACAAAGGAAACTAATAATAAAAAGGATAAGGGCATAAGAAGTAAGAGAATAAGAATGTAAAACGGAATGAAAATAAATAAACGCATAAGCGGGGAGTGGACGAGCCGAAAGAAAGGCAAAAAAAAAAAAATAAAGTAATAAGTAGCGAGGTGACAGCAAAACGGAATAAGGACATAAGTAAACTTAAAATTACTGAATAGCCGGGGAAACCGAAAAAGAGGCATTAACACAGAACCTGAAATAAGTAAATAAACATAATGTGACACAAATAAAGAAAAAACTTGGGAAACTAAATAAATTTAACTAAACCTTAACTAGTACAAACTTTAAATTAGACAAAACATAATTAAACGAAATTAAGTAAAGAGCGAAAGATAAGCAATTAAAATTAAAAACCTGTACGTAAGAAAACTAATAATAAAATAAGGATAAGGGCATAAGAAGCAAGTAGAATAATAAATGTACAACGGAAGGAATAAATAAAAGCAAAAGTGGGTAGCGGACGAGCAGAAATAAAGCCATAAGGAAATTAAATAAATTAAATAATGAAGAGTAACAGAAAACAGAAAAAGGACATAAGTAAACTAGACAAATAATGAATAGGCGGAGAAAGCGAAAAGTGAAGGCATTAACACGGAACGAGAAATAAGAAAATTAACTAATGCGTAAAATTAAATAGTAAATAAACTCTGGAAACTAAAATAAATTTATAGAAAACATTAAATAATTAATAAACTTTAAAACAAATTAAACATTAATTAAATAAAGAACTAAAATAAAATAGAGTAAATAAACTAAATGTAAAGCCAGGACACAAGTACCATATAAGAGAATGAAAGGCAGACAGCGAAAAAAAGAAAAAAGGGGGGGAAGGCAGTAACACAGAATAAGTAGGCAAGTAAAAAAAGAAATTGAGATAAAATACAGAAGAAAATAAAATTAAAATTAATAAGTCATAAGCTGGGAGACTGAAATGTAGTAAAGGAAACGAATAAACGTAAAACTAACAGAAGAATGTGTAACAAACAGAATAAGGGCATAAGAAACTGAAATAACCATTGACAAAACAGGAGAAACGAATAATTGGGGGCAGGAACCGAAAGAGGGCATGAGTAAGATAAAATGCATAAAGCAGGGGGGGAAGTAAATAAAGAATAATAGGAGCAGTACAACAGAGAAAAGTCACGATAAGGAAAACAATTACAAGTAACAAAATACGAAACGTAGCCATAAGTGAAAACTGAGAGCAGGCCAAGACAAATGAGGGCACTGGAATAAAATAAACAAAAGACGAATAAATGGAAAATAGACAAACGCAAAATGTGGAACAGTAACTGAATAAGGGCAATAAACATAATGTGACAAATAGAACAAAGAAATAAATAAAAGGGGCAAGAAAAAAGCCACAGGGGAAAGACAAATAAAGTAAGGGGAAAGGTAAAGTCACCAACACCTGAAGAGGGAGCGAGAGCGGACCCCAGGCAACGAAAAGACACAATACTTCCTTCAGAACGGACGTAGGGAATGCACAAACGAACGTCCTCTCCTCCGGCGCGGAGCGGAAGCCAAATGCACCCCTAGGGACGGGGTGGAGAGGAGGGAGGAGCACCAAGTGTGTAGGCGGAGGGAGGAGCGCCATGCTTCCACTCCTAAGCTGCCGAGCCTCCCAGCGTCCCCTGCTGTAATCGGCCGTCCTAGGCATCTGCTGCTGGATCGTCAGCTTGCCCCCAAAGCTGGAACAGCAGCAGCTGGCCCGCCTAGGAGGGAGGAGCACCAAGCTTCCACTCCTAAGCCTCAGAGCCCAGCAGGCGAGCCCCCCCGCGTCCCCTGCTGTAGGCGGCCGTCATAGGCGTCTGCTGCTGGATCGTCAGCTTGCCCCCAAAGCTGGAACAGCAGCAGCTGGCCCGCCGCCTGTAGGGACGACGACGCTGGGACATCCAGGCGTGTACACCAACACCTGGGCCGGGCGTCCCCCAGCTGGTTCCCGAGCAGGGAGGAGGCCGCCAGACCAGGTTCCCGCGTGAACTGTAGGGGCCACAGGGGGCCCGCCCGCCCCCCCCGTATCCTGCAGCCCAGGCTGGGCGCAGCCAGCTGTGGCGTCAGCACTGGGCCCCCAAACAGGGCCCATAGGAGCTGGAACACGGCTGGGGCTCGAGGCCGGGGAGGCGGGGGAGGGCCCGGGGAGGGGGTGGCCCGGGGGAGGGGGTGGCCCGGGGGCGGGGGGGCAAGGACCACAGGGGGCCCAGTAAGGCAGCAAGGCACTGAACTAGCCCGGGGGGCATGCCGCGGGCACACGGCTAACGGACAATCCTGGCCTAGGAGGTGGCCACGCTCCTCATGCGAGCCGCAGGCGGGGCCATACCTGAGGTCCTGTTGCGGGCCCGACGCCCCGGGGGGGTCGCTCTGTGAAGTTGATGGGCCTCCAAGGGCAGCTCCAATAGAGCGGGGGCCGCAGCTGCTGGTGTTGAGTCCATATTGTGGTCTGCAGGCGGGGCCATACCTGTTTCGTGTGGAGCGTACCGTAGCTGTGTAGGAGTGAGAGGGAAACCTCCTTGTGCGTTTGCTTAAATGTGCGCCCCCCCCACGGCGCGCGCAGCTCTCATAGAGCGCTGCGTAATTGTTTTCGCCTCCCAGAATTCCCCCGCTTAATTTAAATTATGCAGGGGCCATATCTTGATGAGCTAGTTACAAAATTCAATATATGTCGTCACATCATCATTGGGTTTGAGATCATCCAAAAGTACAGTTTCTAAATTAAGCAACTGACATATGTGGAGAGCTAGAGTCACAATTGATATGTTTGTCCTGCACACCGGCCCCCCATCCAGTGGGCAGCGGTGGTAGTAACTAAGTGAGAGTGCAGAAATAGCATTTTATATATGACTTAAGGTCACATATTTACTTCCATACTGTTGCTTCTATGGTTTCTTCTATTGTTAATACTAATACAGTACTACTGTAAAATACTTTTACTGTGTCACTATATATACTATTATTACTACTATTCTGTGGTTGGAAGAAAACGCTCACGGAGTGGGGGACTTATTTTAATTTTAAAAAATAATAATTAATTATTTAATAAATAAATAATTAATTAATAATACAATCATAAAAGATTAAATTAGATAATCCTTAACTGAAGAAGCATAATAGCTCAATATAACAAATAGGTAAATAGAGCTGAATTAATTATGGTGACTAATGAAGATTAGTGAAAGCCATAAATTAATATACAGAAGTAGAATTAATGTAATCAAATACATTGAAGAGACACTAATACAGTACTACTGTAAAATACTTTTACTGTGTCACTATATATACTATTATTACTACTATTACTACTGTAAATACCTTTACTATTACTGCTTCACTATATATACTATTATTACTACTGTAAATACCGTTACTGTTACTGCTTTACTATAAATACTATTGTTACTACTACTACTATATATACTATTACTACTACTACTACTATAAATATTATTACTACTACTACTTCTGCTATAAATACTATTATTACTACAGTACTATAAATACTATTACTACTACTACAATAAATACTATTACTACTATACTATTAATACTACCACTACTAACTACTGTAAATACTACCACTACTATAAATACTACTACTATTTCTATAAATACTACTGCTATTACTAGTGTAAATAATAATATGGGGGTACTGTACTGTAAATAATATATGGGGTCTACCACTGCAAACTACTTTAAGCCCATCATCACCCAGCAAATATCTGCTATCAGAATAATAACAAACTCTGCTTTCAGACAACACTCAGCTCCCTTGTTTAAATCCCTTAACTTGCTAAATATTAACTCCCTCCACACATTCTCTTGTGTCAACTACATTTACAAAACCCTGTTCTTAAATGCAAACCATGCTCTGAAACTCTCCCTGGACAGATGTAATAGGACCCATTATCACCACACCAGAAATAATATCTCTTTGATATCCTCAGGGTCAAACTTAATCTGTGTAAATACACTATGCAAATTAAGGGACCTAGTCTATGGAACTCACTCCCTAGTGAATTGAAAAGCTGTCAAACTTTTGCCTCATTTAAAAACAAAACCAAAAAGTACCTAATTTCATCTTTGTAGTTTCCTACACTGAGCTTTAAATTTGCTCTGTATCTTCTACTAGTACTACTATTACTTCTACTAGTACTACTATTACTTCTACTTGTACTACTATTACTTCTACTAGTACTACTGGTACTACTATTACTTCTACTTGTACTACTATTACTTCTACTAGTACTACTGGTACTACTATTACTTTACTTGTACTACTATTACTTCTACTAGTACTACTATTACTTCTATTTATAAATAAATAAATAAATAAATATGTTTATTCAGGTAAGGTATATACGTACAAGTGAGGTTACATTAATGGATCGAATTATAGATAAAGCTAGTACATACAATGCCTAAAGCCACTATTACGCAATGCGTTTCGGGCAGGAAGAACATTAATATCTAGAACTTAATACTAATAGAGCATAAAGAATAAAATGGTTGAGAACAAATACAAATAAAGATAAAAAAAAAGGGGGAACATGACTGAAAAAGCAGCACAAATACAAAAGGTTGACAAACAGCGTTGATTAAAAAATAACAGACATGGGTTGAACTAGAGGGGTAAGGTAGGTTACAGGGAATTTATAAGGTAGTGTTTAGTTTTTTTCTTAAACTGGTTGAGAGAGGTACAGTCTTTAACATGGTTTGGGGAGGTCATTCCACATTCTGGGTCCCTGTCCCTTGATTTGTAGAGCATTTCTAGTTTGATTAAGCCATACTCTTGATATTTGTACTACTATTACTTCTACTGGTACTACAGGTACTATTAAAATTACTAATACTACTATAGCTCAGTTTACTACTACCGCAAGTATGTACTCACACACTGACCTACATCCCCCATTAGCCACCACTACACCCTCTTGCCCGACATACACTCCCCTATTGCCCCCCACCATAACCCACAATAGTCACTACCTACAACCCACTTTTTCCACATACACCCCCACTTTCCACACCCTACATCCCACTCACAACGTACTGTCCCACCTACCATGTTATTAAAGCTTAAAAAAATTAATATTCTTTAGTTTTTTTATTGTATTAAAATTTTTTTCATTACTTATTTTTCTTGTTTTGCTTTCTTGTTCATCCTCATGTTAATTTATCATTCTCTTTTTTTCTTTTTACAATTCAATTTATGTATAGGATCTCAATTAGTTTTAAAGTTTAGTATAAGTGTTTTTTCACACCACACCTTGCCTGAAACGTTTGTTTAGTGGCTTCAAGGCAGTGTATGTACCTCTTATCTATAAATCAACTTTTTGTTTGTGACTCATTTTTATTATTTTATAGAACCATACCATAAATACTGTATCTTATCTTACTTTCTTAGCTTATCCTATCTTTATCTTATCGGTGCAAGTTACACACCACCTTTGCATCCCCGACTTGGTACCCACTACCCCACCTTACCCTCCCTACACATCACTAGCTAGTCCCCACCTATAGCAGCATGTATGACCCCTGCGTTTCACTGCCATACATTTCAGAGGGTATGAGCCCCCACGTCCGTCCAGAGCGGCCCGCCCACCTCTACCCGGAGGATGATGCACCCTAGGCCCTCAGTGAGAGGGTATCCGAGCTTACCTCAACGCGCCATCGACAAAGTCAAAGCCGAGTGAGCCTCTGTACGCACTCTTCGTACCTCTTGGTTGCTTGCACATGACCTTGTCAGTGAGTCTGATACCACACACGTTATTTTACTCTTGTTGCTTGTGCATGGACATGCCAGGGTGGTGCCCCTGACCACGTGGCCTTCCCCTCTTGCCTGGTGCAGTGACCAAGCCGGCTATCCTTTGTAACACTCCTTTGCTCTCTGATTTGCCTGTTAACACATAGGTATTGATGGTCGATGATGCCCATAGGCATGGCGTCATCAACATGCATTATAGGTACATGCACTCAAATGGCTGCTCCGTCATAGAAAAGTACTCAAGGGTGCAACATAGATATCACTCACAATGCATCATATGCATGCATTTTACGAGTGCATCATAGACCATGTACCCACAGGTACAAACATCACTCAATGACGCATCACTTATGACAGACACTCCGGGATGCAACTATAGATATCATTTATGGTTGCGTTCTAAAATGCATACATGGGTACAGTCATCTAGACAAGACACTCACGGGTGCACCCATAGACATAGGCCCATTCACAGGTACAGGCCACATCTCACATTGCAATGCCGGGTCACTGTTGGATGGATGCACACCGCTGAGTATCAGTGATGCGGCAGGTATGCATATCGAGGGTCAATGCCATGACGTCTCAATGATGGTGGTGATGAGTATATAACTAACAACACAAACATTGACTCCTCCCCCCTCACCACTAACATCACACTAACCACTACATGCTCTCTGCCGCTGACCCTCCCTATCAACATGCACCTCCACCACGAGCCCATGTTTCGCTGACAACACTTCATCACTTTCTCCCTACAGACTTCACCATGCACCATTCCCACTATGACACCATCTACCACTGACCCACACGCATCACGTCTTCACCAGTCACCAGTAATGTATGTGAACGACGTCCCAGAGGGACTTGAGCTCGTACATGTCAATGTTGCTAGATGATGTATATGCTGATGAGGAACTAAAAACAATGTGGGAACTACAGAATCGCATAGTAGACAAATATCAGAAGCACTATGCCTGAACCCCCGCCCTGTGGTACCTGACAAGGAAAAGAGATTGCGGAAGACTACCATAGAACTTGGAATCGCCGCATCTCACCTGCTACTCCTGAGGAGATTGCAGTAGACTTAGTTCCAATTTTCACCAGCACACATAAACAGGAGTAACATTAGCCGCATATGGGATGGTGGTAAATATAAGAACATTGTTTAAAAATCTAAATCAGGACTCGTTGACCCCCTCAAAGCAGCTACTCGCACATTTTGTTACCCATACGGAATATGCAGCATTGAGCCCTGAATCCATACCAGTCTGATGCGAAAACCAATATGGAACATTACCAAAAAAGTTTGCAAAAGATTTGATGCTAGAGCTAAAGAGTATGGATAAGTTATGGAAGCTGGCTTATGGAACTAACCATCTAGCCTTATAGAATAGAACACCAGAGGGGTTGATACACAACAATACAGAGCTAAGGAGAATAGAACAAGGTGATAAAGCACACCCCTCTCAAATTTGACGTAGAAAGTGAAGACCAGAAATAGGAGACAGATTACGATTCGGAGTGTATATACGAATATACTAGTATTATACAGATGATGTACTACGAATGATTAAGTGGTACTCTCTCAAGTGCTAAGTACAATAGAATGCCTGGGGATTGGGTAGCAATAGTTACAGTGATTGGTTAAAAGCCTAGTTAGGAAAACTATGAAGATGGAAATTAGGTTCTTATGGTTTGTTTTAATAATGGCAAAAATTGTGACTAGCTTTTCAATTCGTTAGGTAGTGAGTTCCTAGATAGGTTCCTTTATTTTGCATAGAGTGTTTAACTGAGGTTAAGTTTAGACTCTGGGGATGTCAAGAGATATTTGTTTCTTGTGTGGTACATTATTGGTTCCTATTCGTAACATCTGCAAGGAGAGTTTCAGAATCAGGATTTGCAACTCTAACCCAACTTAAACATGTTTATAAATAAATGGGCACACAGAGAATGTGGTGGGAGTAAATTTATGCTCTATATGAGCACGTGTTAAGGGAGTTCTTTAGTGACATCATGGGGCGTGTCGTGAAGCCTCGAGGTGGGTCGACAAGTGATGTCGATACAATTGCTGGGTTATGAGCTTGAGGAGTTTGCAGTGGTTGAACTCCACGCAATGACACTATGTAGATAGTACACATACTGGATCGAAGAGATCCATACGGGGCCAGTAGTATCTCATCTTGAATGAGCAGTAGGGTACGATCCTCACACAAGACAGAACAATACACAAAGAGAGCAAAGGACAAATCCACTAAGCAAGAGCCCACGTGGTCACAATGAGAGGGAGTGGTTGAACCAAGGTAAAACAATACGCCTGCATGCAAACAATAGGTGGATAATTGTGACTTCTCGTGTGAGAAGTTCGAGTAGGGTAAATTAGCTAGACGACTGAGATCAAAGATAGTATACTAGTACATGGCATATGACTGAGAATGGGAAGTAGTGAAAGTTCAAGAGTAGATATGATAACCACATGAGTACATCCCACTGCAGACAGGGGAACTTGCTGCTGAGTCAGGTGATTCCCAGGAACTGAGGAGCACTAATGAAACACATATACCCACACACCGAACATATTCATACTAATGCACTTGTCTTGTGTGAGAACTGCTTAGTGGTATGGGGTTGCAGAAAGGTAGGAGTGTGTAAAGTCTTGCATTATACTAAGGTTCCCAATATCATAGAATAGTTTGTTTAATCTATCATCAACAAATGAATAATACCATAGCACTTGGGATGAAAGTATAAAACAGGTGACTTTTGCACACAACAACAGTACACTATTGATTACAGATCGAAAAGTCAATCAAAAGTACAGACTTTTTACACTATTGATTTTGAAAAGGTCTCCATGAAAAGTACAACAAGCAATGTGAAATAAATGTATATGTACAATTCATTAAGGAGAACAATTACTAACTTGGAGTAATTAATGTTACATGAGACGGCACAACCAAACAAGCTGAGCACCTATTGAATAATTACCTAGGTGTAGATACAGGTAGATATTCTGCGCTGGCGTGGTGCTCCTGTAGTCCTTTCCCCCAGCACTCCTCTATTTGTATATAACGCTTTGAAACTACTGCGGTCTTGTCTCCACCAGCCTTTCTCACTTAGCTTGTTCTAACTGTCTACCACTCTGTTGCAAAAGTAAACTTTCAAAGTTTCCTTAGCTTGAATCTGTGTCCTCTTTCTTCAAGTTGCGGTTTCGGGAATTCCCTCGTGTTGTCAATTTAGTTGATTCCTGTTATATGTTTGTAAGTGGTGACATATCACCCATCTTTTTTAACTAATATGCTTCTACTTTTGGCATGTATTATGCTTCTATTGTTTTGCTCTTCGTATCACTGAATTGTTTTCCAGTTCACTAGGGGAACAACCATTTTGTGGTGTGCCTAATGCACCTTTTCCAGTTTTTATTATGTGTCTTCTTGAGAATCTGTGGGCACCATCAACTGCTGCATATTTCTAGTTTTTGGTTCTCACACAAGGTGCTGATGGTGCCAAACCTGGGTCACGGTTTTTACTGTGATGGTACAGTGATATCATTGATAAGCCTTTTACACTGCTGGATGACGTGAATCACAAGGATCGTTCCGTAAATTAATAATATAATGACAATAATACATTACAATAATAATAATAATAATAATAATTATAATTATTATTATTATATTATTATTATTATGTATTATTTTAGTTATTATTATGTAATTACTTATTATTATTATTTATATCAAGGATACATGGTTAAAGTGTTGCGTAGCACTGTTTAGTGGTTGTATCCCGTACCTGAGTAGCTGGTGAGGACAGCTCATACTATATGTGGTGTAGGGATGATGTGTGGGCTTGTGTCAGCCACCCCAGTACCTCCTCACGTGCCTCCGGACGTTCTCACTTTGTATACGCTCACATAACCTTAGGGTTAGGTGACCCACAAAAATTATCATTAACGATGGATGTTAAACACCCCAGTGTAGGGAGCCGCGATTTTTGGAGGCGGCACAGTCCTAGACCCCCCGCTCATTTTCCATTCCCACCCCTCGTGCTTCTGGTTTTGTTGCCTCTGAAGATCTTAAAGCACATTTGTAAAGATACTTGGCTGCATCTAGAGACTCAGTGTCGGAGAAGCGCAGTCTGAATAGATTGCAGGAAATCATACTTGTGGTGTTTTTGTGTAGTCACATTATTGAACTGTGAATTGTAAGTGATTGTTACATTTCAAAGCAAGATAATCTCTCTCTATCTTGTGCCATACTGGGGTTTAATTTGATGCATCAGATAACGTGGATATGATTTATTGTGCACATCTCTAATGGCCTCAACTCTGTTTATAAGAAACCATACCAGAGTAAGTAACACTGTGAACCTTGGTGTCAAGTATTTCCATTCCAAGATTGACTAGCAATCAGACGGTGTGATAAAGACAGCAGCTGTAAGAGCAGCGTTTACCTCTCCTAAAGTGCTTGGAAATACCAGGCGGCGGGTAGTCCCCAGTGGAGTGTCCTTTGGGGAAGGTTATCAAGGCTTACAAGACTGCTTCCCCTCCCTCCTGGACCATCGGTACAGAGAGGGAGATGCCCTGCTGACCGCCCACATGTTCGGTCCTCTGGGGAGTGTCGCCATCAAGAGTGACATGATGGAGCATGATACATTACACTGGCACCCAACCACCGTGCACGCACAGCCCAATTACCATATCATGTTCCCACCAGGAGCAGTGTCATCGTTACCACACTCAGGACGCATAATAAACCTTCCTACATAATTAACCATATCTATGCATGTTCATTGGAGAGTATCCATAATTTCATAGCTTTTTGACCGCTCTT
>WNGS01167840.1:6415401-6431971 GCA_020271785.1 Procambarus virginalis | reverse complement strand
CCTAAGGTTCGGTGGGTTTTTCCCCCCTTACTGCAGCTCCCACCTCTTGTGCAACTTTCAATGATTAATGATTCTGTCTCCAAGGTCCTTTTCATCATCATTCTACTACAAGATGATAATGTTGATTTAGCTGTTATGATGTGCACTATTATGTCTCACATGCAAGTTCTTGCCTTTTTTTATATATTAAAAGTATTTGCAAGTCTTCCAACCATTTGTGGAGTTCATGTAGCTCTTTTTTGTTTTTTAAAACCTCAATATCCCTACTCTACCATAAATCTTGAAGTGTCAATTACAGAGCAAGTTAATGATAACCCGAGTGTGTACACAAGGTACATATGTGCAAAACTACACAAGACAACAGATCCATTGTCGTAAGAAATGGTTTGTTCACAGCCACCTTTCTTTTCTGGGCTATTGACACAATTAGTTCAGCTGGGATATGTTTGCTTGTGCCAGTTGTTGCCCATCAACTCAAAATGAACTTTCTGGTAAAACTGTCACATATTATACTCTTAAAAATATAAATAGGTCTAACAGTATACCATGGTTTGGGACAGCAAGCCTGATAGGCCTATTGGGGGTTCATGTAGCCACTGGCGGATTTTCTGTGCAATAATTCGTCTAGTGATGACCAGATGCAATGATGCTGGCCGCATCCACTGCATTAAGTCAATGCATGTATATAAAAAGATATACTGAATATATGAATTTTACAACTAACCTAACCTAATCAATCCAATTATTGTAATTTGTTTTGTCAAGGACAGGAAGCCTGTGTATATAAAACCTTAGGCTTGTATTGAGGTTCCCATTCCTCCAGGTCGAACTACTGACCCCTCCCAGCATGCCACTGAACAACTGTTGCCCAAGTCCCAGGTACCTAGTTACTGCCAGGTGAACAGAGGCATTAAAAAAAAAGAAATGTGCCCATCCAAGTGTGTCCTGCCCAGAAATTCATCCCACCCAAACCTTTGATGCATGTGACGACTCTGTGATGTTACCCTGCGATGATGTGCGTGGTATTTTCCTAAACTTCGACCAATATTGCCTGCGAAGCACAAGGGTGCCATCTGCTATACCACAAATGTGTTTATTGCCTATGTTGCTTATTTTGACTACGTTATGTTTTTTATACTGTCAATATGTTGTAGTCTGTTAAGACTTTGAGCGACTTCGTTTCTCAACTGGAGTCCTGCAGAACCTCAAGGTAACTCGGCATTCCGTAAGAGATAATGATAGGGTAATTATAATGCAATGCACATGTATTTTTCAGTTATACAACCAGTATCAAGAGCAATGACAGAAATCGTCTCCTTTCGGCTGCCAATGAAATCAGCGTGTTTAAGTATTTTCAAATTACTGTATTAGGATGACACAGTGCTAGGTTACGAAGGTTTGGGTTACACTGTATTAGAAAGGTTTTTAAATACAATGGCAAGCAGTCATGTACATGCAGTTATCTATAACCATACATACAATACAATCACAACAGTACAAGGTTACAACTTAATCTATATGGAAACAATATTTTAAAGGGAAGGGAAAGGAATTATCTGCAAAAAGTGCCAAGCCATTACACCTATATAGCACTTAGAAGGGGTCAGGATAAGGATTAGGGATGGGATGGGAGGGAAAGGAATGGTGCCCAACCACTTAGATGGTCAGGGATTGGACGCCAGCCTGCATGAAACGAGACCGTTGCTCTACCGTCCAGCCAAAGTGGTTGGGCAGACAATATTTTAAAACTATTGTTAATTACACTTTTTTTTTAAACTTGCCTTAGTAGGCTACTTAATATGTGATGTCAACGAATTTAGGGTCGTGGTAGTACAGTCGGGTTCGTTCTCGACGCAGAAGCGAGAATTCCGGGTTCGAATCCCGGCGGGACAGAAATGGTTGGGCACATTTCTTTTCACCTAATACCTCTATTTATCTAGCAGTTATTGTTGTGGGGGAGGCTGCATCCTGGGAAAGGGGGTGGGGGGGAACTTGATATAAGCCTAGCGTGCATGAATACACCCTGGCTTCCTGTCCCCTCCCCTCCTAACCCCCACAATGAATTATTATAATGATAAATCAGCAATCAATCTCACCTGTCTCACATTGGCAGCAACGTCAATGTCCATTATAGTTGAGCGGTGAGGAGTACGAGGCCAGGCAGGCCACCACACGCGCCAGCTACCTCCTTATGTAGGACCACACACCTCGCTTCATGGACCAGACCACGCACTGTGGACCAGGCAGACCAGACCACACACTGTGGACCGGCAAGACCAAACCATGCAGTGGACCACACCACGCACTATGGACCAGACAGACCAGACCACACACTGTAGACCAGGTGGACCAGACAGACCAAACCACACACTATGGACCAGGTAGACCAGACCACACACTGTGGACCAGGTAGATCAGACCACACACTGTGGACCAGGTAGATCAGACCACGCACTATGGACCAGACAGACCAGACCACACACTATGGACCAGACCATACACTGTGGACCAGGTAGATCAGACCACACACTATGGACCAGACCATACACTGTGGACCAGGTAGATCAGACCACACACTATGGACCAGACCACACACTATGGACCAGACCACGCACTATGGACCAGCTGACCGGCGACTGCGGGTTATGATCGTTTCGTAGTATAACACTGGTTCGCCCACAACATCGTATATTAATTCTTGTTATTTCGCTCACAGTGCATTTCGTACAAATCAAATGAAAAACTTTATTCATATGTTAGTGTACAGTAACAATTGGGAAAGTTTACATCCAAATTACGGTACATTAATTACACAAGATAATCAGAATAACAGTATAGGATGTAGTCACTGCCATTATCAGAATTTAAATAATCTGGCAGATCTTGTTCACATTTTACAGAACGGAATGCTTACCTTTCATTTATAACCTACTGACATCTGCCATAAGTTTCGATATACCTGCCTAATTCTGGCATTTACAATGTCACACTGAACAAATCCACAAGGGCCGTGACGAGGATTCGAACCTATGTCCGAGAGCATCCCAGACGCTTATACCATGTCGTAGCTCAGTCGATTAAGGCAGCGTCTGGGATGCTCTCGGACGCAGGTTCGAATCCTCGTCACGGCCCTTGTAGATTTGTTCATTTGATGCATCACGCTATTGTGATTTCTGTATGTAGTGTGAGAGCAGCAGTACACCGAGAACTTCAACAAGATCTTGTAGATCTGAGGCAAAGTGAAATTGACACCAGTAATTCCATCTATCATCATACTATCATGCAAGAGGAGCCCCACATCTATGGTTCATCCAATAAAATCAGCAGACATCTAGATGTTACTACTGCTCGGCTTAGACTCGGTTATAAGTAGTATAGTTTAGTTCATTTATTATGCACCCCATACCCATCTTGTGGGCGGTAGTGGAAGTGGTTACAGAGGAACATAATGGGCTCAGGGACTGAACCCCACAATTCATTTAGCTAAGCAAGTTACAATCTTGATGAGCTAGTTACAAAATTCAGTATAAGTCGTCACATCAACAGTGGGTTCGAGATCGACCACAAGTACAGTTTTTAATTAAGCAACTGACATATGTGGAGAGCTAGTGTCACAATTGATATGTTATAAATAACTCGTACAAATAAAAAAAATGAGTTTTAGTTTAGTTAATTTATTATGCAGATTCTGGAACTCTTAATCTGCGTATACAAAATATTGCTTACAATGGATATTACAACATTATTTCGCATGGTGGGTTTTCAAGTGCTTGAAGAGTTGACTTTGAATTCCATTCTATCTAATACTTGCTCAACAGTTCCACTTCATCATCACCTGAATTTACCTTTACCTGAGGGCCAGCATCTCTAGTGGCCTCGACGGGGACATGAAGCCAGTGGCTTGCCAAAGGTTACCCTCCCCCCATCCTCAATATTCAAGATGATTTTTAGAGTCGAATTATAGACTTGGCCTTTATGGCTTCAGTGTGTAGGCAATTCCATGGGTTTATTACCCTGTAGGTGAAAAAATATCTCATGTTTTCTGCCCTAGATTGTGGCTTGTTGAGTTTGAAGCTGTTCCTCCTTGTATGCTGCTGCTGCTGTTGCTTAAGATTCAGCTATTCGGAACAAAAGTTCCAAGTAGCACGGGCTATAGTGAGCCCATTGTGGACTTGTCCTTGTATGCGTTGCACTGGACCTTTTAAAGAATTGGTCAGGATTAATATCTCACTCAATTTGTTCAGTATTTTATAGGTCTTGGTGAGATCAGCCTTGTCATGTCTGGTTTGTAGTGTTGCTAGTCCTGTGGTCTTGAACCGTTCCTGGTAAGAGAGAGAGAGTTGGCTTAGTTCTGGGATGATTCTTGTCGTTCTGCGTTAAACGTTGTCATAGATTCAGCTACTCGGAACAAGTTCCAAGTAGCACGGGCTATGGTGAGCCCGTAACTTACCTGGCACAGGAGCGGGGCAAGAAGCACGGGCTATGGTTAGCCTGTGCGTTGAACATTCTCCAAAGCAAATATATTTCCACCTCACTATCTCCACCTCATCCTCTCTCGCCGCCTCATCACCTCACAATCATCACATCATTCTTTTCTCCTGTTGGCTCCTCGTCCCTTTACCACAAACATTATGTAGTCATGATGGTAATCAAGATCACTAAGAAACTTGTATAACATCAGGCATAATAATACTACTATTAATTATAAACATTTATATATAAAATACAAGGAGGGGGGTACCCGGGAGAGAGAGAGTCTTTTACCCTATTCCACACCTCTTCCTTTTCCTTTCTCACCACTCTTCCTTTCCCTTCACCGATTCTTTTCGTCCTTCCCCTGGTTCTCCTAGTCTCTTCCCACCCTTTCACTCTGTTCCCCACTCATCACCCAATCTCCCCCTTGACCTCGTCCTCATCCCTTTGGCCCCTCCCTCTCTCCCTTGTCTTAGAAAAAATGTGTTATTAAGAAGCACTAATACCACTGTATGCGTCTCTTGAGAAAATATAGTCTTACCACTAAAAACTCTAGGGGAATCACGCCATATTTTTCACATTTTACGCCTTTATATTGCATGGGGGGCGTTTATAAATGCTAATATTTCTTAAAGCATTTAACTTAGGCTTAGCCCGATGAGCCTATGTCCGTTCCCTACCCCAGACCAGTCCCCTCCTTCCCACCGTACAAGTCTGGATAAGGCTAGCCCAAACGTCTCTGGCCTCCAACTCTAAACGCTTTCTGTCCTATAGTATATACATATGTTGACAGACATACATATATATATCTACAGACATAACAGCAACAGTAATAAACCACAACCCAACCTATCCTTAACGAAACTTAACCTAACGAAAATAAAATATATATTGTGCATGAGACATCACTATGCCGCCATGATGTCCACGCACCTACAGGCTTCAGGTCCACGTGGAGTAAACCACAGCAGAAACCTAAAATTACACGAGGAACACAGTAAAAGGCCGTCAGAGTTGTGGGTCACCGTGTACCGCCTCCTCAGATGTGACGCGTCATGGTTATTGTCATATAAGGCGCGCAATACCATGGAAGCTCGCTTGGACCACCCTAGCGTTCGTATTTATTTACAGTATTTATTTATTTATTTATTTATTTATTTATTTATTTATTTATTTATTTATTTATTTATTTATTTATTTATTTATAATATACAAGAAGGTACATTGGGTTGTGAGAGTACATAATATCAAGTGTTCTTGTAAAGCTACTTCCTCATATTCACATTCCTTTCGTCTACAGGTGGGGCAATACATCTCTGTTTGCCTAAATGCTTACATTTATTTATAGTAAAAATTGACCCCAAATATACGTGCATAGAAAAAGAGAGGTCGATTGTCCGTCAAATGATTAAATACCATTATTGTATGCATTAGTCAAATATATTTAGAGTAAATTTTTAATTCATTGCGAATGTACGCGCATACAAGGGTCGGTTAATACTCCAGATTGTAAAATACATTATCTGGCGTCTGGATATGCTATATACTGTAAACGAAATACGAAACCATAGCAATAAAAGGTGTTGTTTGACTGTTTAAGTAACCCAACTGGACCATCGGGCATCGAACGCCGACCCTGCAAGAATCTAAACTGGAGGAGGATGATACTAGGGGCGATATGTATTTTATGAACTTATCAGAGGGCCACTAACACTACTGGCCTCGACGAGGACAGGAAGCGGGCGGCTTGTCAAAGGTCCCCCCCCACCCCCCATTTGCCCAGAGATACATACGGATCAGCAATATCTCCTCTGGAAATACAGCACCGATTCGAATATATTAAATTTGCTTCCCATTAAAATGTATTCATTTTTTTTTTGCTATTTGATTAGTTTAGAGAGGCCGACCAAGTAGCAACAGACTTGCCATTATCCATATTGTTAGTGCAACGACACTGAGATGTCCTCAATATAAAGTTAACAAATGTGACTTTCACTCTCGAGGAAGTGAGATGCGGTGTTGCTGGGCTGTGTTGATGGGTTGTGAGGCTAGGCGCTGTGTTGATGGGTTGTGAGGCTAGGCGCTGTGTTGATGGGTTGTGAGGCTAGGCGCTGTGTTGATGGGTTGTGAGGCTAGGCGCTGTGTTGATGGGTTGTGAGGCTAGGCGCTGTGTTGATGGGTTGTGAGGCTAGGCGCTGTGTTGATGGGTGTGATGTTAGGCGCTGTGTTGATGGGTTGTGAGGCTAGGCGCTGTGTTGATGGGTTGTGGGCTAGGCGCTGTGTTGATGGGTTGTGGGGCTAGGCTGTGTTGATGGGTTGTGATGCTGGGCTGTGTTTATGGGTTGTGTTGATGGGTTGTGGGCTAGGCTGTGTTGATGGGTTGTGGGGCTAGGCTGTGTTGATGGGTTGTGATGTTAGGTGTGTTGATGGGTTGTGGGGCTAGGCTGTGTTGATGGGTTGTGATGCTAGGCTGTGTTGATGGGTTGTGATGCTAGGCTGTGTTGATGGGTTGTGGGGCTAGGCTGTGTTGATGGGTTGTGATGCTAGGCTGTGTTGATGGGTTGTGAGGCTAGGCGCTGTGTTGATGGGTTGTGAGGCTAGGCGCTGTGTTGATGGGTTGTGAGGCTAGGCGCTGTGTTGATGGGTTGTGATGTTAGGCGCTGTGTTGATGGGTTGTGAGGCTAGGCGCTGTGTGTGGTTGTGAGGCTAGGCGCTGTGTTGATGGGTTGTGATGTTAGGCTGTGTTGATGGGTTGTGATGTTAGGCTGTTGTGTTGATGGGTTGTGATGCTAGGCTGTGTTGATGGGTTGTGATGCTAGGCCTGTGCTGATGGGTTGTGATGCTGGGCTGTGTTGATGGGTTGTGATGCTAGGCTGTGTTGATGGGTTGTGATGCTAGGCTGTGTTGATGGGTTGTGATGCTAGGCTGTGTTGATGGGTTGTGATGCTAGGCTGTGTTGATGGGTTGTGATGTTAGGCTGTGTTGATGGGTTGTGATGCTAGGCTGTGTTGATGGGTTGTGATGTTAGGCTGTGTTGATGGGTTGTGAGGCTCGGCAGTGTTGATGGGTTGTGATGCTAGGCCTGTGCTGATGGGTTGTGATGCTGGGCTGTGTTGATGGGTTGTGATGCTAGGCTGTGTTGATGGGTTGTAATGATGGGTTGTAACGCTGGGCTGCGTTGATGAGCCGTCTTGCTCAGCAGGACAAACAGTACGAAAATAAATAGCAAGAACAAACAAGACTTAACAAACAATAAGAGGCCAAAGAGGCAAACAAACATCACAAAAACAAACAGTATAGCCATGATGGCCGCGGGGCCGGTCCCATCTCTGTTATGTAGTCAACAGATAGACAGGTGAGAAACCTTTCTTCTAAATGCAATTGTAACCCATTCTCGGTGACTCGTGGGAGTCTCGTCTCGGCCTTTCACCACTAGCGCGTCTCCTCGGCCCACCGACCAATCAGAAACGAGCCTCAAGGTAAGCCGAGTAGGGCATTGGGGTCGCGTATATAAACATGGAGGAACTGTGGGGAGCGTTCATTGTAATTTCAACAACAGCGGTGCACTGACGTTTGCCAAATTCTATACAGGTGCTGTATATTAATAACGGAATACCGCGTTTATTTAAAAGACAAATTCTTGTATTTGTTGTAAAATAAGGTCAAAGTAACGGAAAATCATACCTATATTGTTTATATATTTTTAATTACATATCGACTATACTGCGTTATTGGGCTTCAGTAGCTTGTAATATATACATATCCATTAAGTATAATAGATATAATACATGCCTATAAGGCCTACAAAAATAAAATGAAGCAATTTGTTCCCTCCCCTTTCCTACAGAATAATTTTTTTTAAAGGGATACCGAGTTATTGGTCTACAACTTTCTCCCCATTAATATCTTACCTTCCTCAGCTCTTAGTCTGTCTAGTATCCCTTTATATGATCATGGTGGCTTAGCGCTTTCTCCGTATACTTCCCTTTGCTTTTCAAGACCAAAATCTGTCGAATTTTCAGACCAAACCTAATTGCTCGTCTACAGATTTCTGACCAGAGTTTCCAGGCATGTGGTGGCTGATGTTAAAACCTTTATGGGGGATGTGGGGGGGACCTTCGACAAGCCGCCGGCTTCCTGTCCTCGTCGAGGTCACTATAATGTTAGTAGCTCTCAGGTAAACTCGGGTAAACCTGATGTTTAAAACCTTCGTGTTCGTGTTGTTGAGTAAGGCATAAGGCCTTACCCAAATCCTCTCCTAAGAGTTAACCACTAACCATGCCCCAAGGATGCAACGCCACAACAGTTAGCTAACTCCCTGGTAACTATTTGCTGCTAGATGAAGAGGTGTATTAGATGAAAGGAAACATTGCCCAAACGCTTCTGTACCGCCGTCAGCCTGTGGACCTCGACTGCGCTGACAGCGTTAGGGAACGTTAAGGAACACAATTCAACCTTTCGTCATGTTATATATGCCTTGTTGGTGCTCTTATGATGAAATTTCTATTCCAGCATTTTCTATTCCAGCATTTTTGTTTTCAAGGCAAACTAAACCAAATTGAAAAAGTGTTGAGTTTGGCGGGCGTGTGTGTGTGTTAGAGAGATCATGATGGTGGCGATGATGGTGATGATGGCGTGTATGGTGACCACTGCGGCAGGGATGAGTGACCACGTGCCCCTGGAGGCCTGCAAGAGCATGATACCAGAAGGGCATGGGGCAAGTGCCCAGACGTCGCGGCCCCCATATACCCTGAGCGCACAAAGCAATGCCCTGCCGACTGGCCCTCAAGTCACTGGTAGGTATATCTCTTATTTTAGGTCAAAGGTGTGTGTGTTATTTCTAGGTCAATGACCAGGTAGATTTTAATTATTAATTTCACCTACTGGATGAACAAGTGCAAACAGTTAATTGGTGCGTGTCCATCTGTTTTTCGCTTTCCAGGGGTTTCGAACCCGGGTTGATTTGTAAGGTTCGGTCCTAACCTGGTAAGTCTTAGACCTGGAGTTTTTGCATGGTCTTGCCCACTTGGTCTGCTGTCTTCAAACCACCTCAACATTACGAAAACGTCGCTAGAAAGCTCCGTTAACAAACACTTAGGCTTAATCACTAGTTTTCACCAGAATTCATGTAAAAAATTTCTTAAATTTCTATCCCTCTCAGATTGAGGCGGAGGTGGTAGTCCAGTGAATTCATCCTCATTCTTAAAGGATGAGTCTATGTAATTTATTCTCACCTTTAAAGAATGAGTCAAGGGAATCATCTTATTTTCTTGAGATGTCCCAGTCACTTTTACCTGCATTTGCTGGCGGTTACAGCTTCAATAAGAGACTCTCAAACCAGTACAATCATTCCTGAATAGCTGTTGTTCCTCATAGTGAACAAACTCACTATATACTCAATTTTAAGAGTGGTTACCTCGTAATTACGCATTCAAACAACCATCTAAACTACCATCGTTTAGCCTGCCACGATTGTCTGAACACAAGTCCCTGTAACTGTATTGGCTATGCGATAACGAACCTAAACATTAATCCTGTGTCGTTCAGGGTGTTAAATATACCATTTGGTATTTATAGAACCAGTCAGACTGGTTCTATAAATACGAATCTTGTTTTTCTGCGTCCGAGATATCTTGCTTCCAGTGGCCAAGTTGTGAAACTCTGACCATTATGGTGTAACTTGGGAGTGAAGGCCACTAGTCCACTTAAACCATGACCACGCTTGGCTTTCACCATTACCGACCAAACGCGCTGTGTACCGTCTATCCCGAACTGTTCCACTTGTTTGGGATTCCTGCGTCTCTCTCTCTCTCTCTCTCTCTCTCTCTCTCTCTCTCTCTCTCTCTCTCTCTCTCTCTCTCTCTCCTTCACACAATTTGCTTTTCTTCTCCATTCTCCCGTTTGTCAGTTTCTAGTAGGGTCTAAGACCTGAGAAAATTATGTATCCTTTTACGTCATCGATAAACAAAACCTACCTAACCTAATCTTACCCAAGTTAACCCCAACCTAACCTGACCGAACTTCACCTAACAAAAATAAAAGACAAAATGTTGTGTTTTGTGTATGTGTGTGTGTGTGTGTGTGTGTGTGTGTGTGTGTGTGTGTGTGTGTGTGTGTGTGTGTGTGTGTGTGTGTGTGTGTGTGTGTGTGTGTGACGTCACTATGGCGTTACAATGTTCACATTAGTACAGGTTTTAGATCCCTACCGTTTCGTGCTTGTCTTCCTTAATTTCACCATGATTTTAGCTTGAGTGTACATCTCTCAGTTGTAAACTCACTAAAAAGTATACCTCTCGGCACATACTCACTAAAACAGGTCGACGGTGTATATTATACCTCATTATATGTATCATTATACCTCTAGGTGTATACTCATTAAAAAAAGCTCACCTTTCATGCATACTCACCAAAAAATTTACTTCGCGTTACAGACGCCGAGAAATACACCTCTCCTTACACATATACCGAGAAATTCCTCTCCTTATACACACCAAGAAATACACATTGCAGAGGCTATATTATTAATATATTAAGATTACAGAGGCCCAAAACGCATTTGGCTAAGCTAGTTAACTGCCGTGATAGGCTATTACACTGTTATTATAACTCTCTCTCTTAGGTAAACAATTCACTTTAAATTTGTGTCATCCTAACAAACCAAACATTTATGAATATAAACCATTTCAATTTCCATTACAACAAAAAAGCATCAAGTTGAATAGCGTTTCGCTTTCATCGTGATGTTTGGGATACTGATGATGCTGTTATTGCAGTCCAGCTTGAAGGGTTGGGCTCCGGCGCCACGTTTAAGGGGTTCTTCGTTAAAGCCGTCGACAGCTCTTCTGGCAGTTCCCTCGGCTCTTTCACCAGAGCACCCAAGACTATTGACTGTGACGGTCAGGCGGTGAGTACTGTGGTGGTGTGGTGATTGTGGTGATTGTGATATTGTGATGGCTACTGACTGTGGTGGTTCAAAATATCTTCAGGTAACATTAAATGAATGTTAATTCAATGTTAACACATCCTCGCTTCTCCAGGCTTGCCCCCTAGGGATTATAATCCTTTCAATTGTATGTTTTTTTTTCCTTGGATAAATGCAGCATATCCTATCATGAAGTCATGGTCTTGAATAGCTTATAACTCAACCAACCCTATACTTAACCAGTTGGTTGTCAATTGGCTAAGTCATTCTTGAATGTCATTCTAAGTCATTAAGAATGTCACTGACTACAATAAAATTGTAGTCAATGACATTCTTATATCTTTAGTTTCAAGGTATGTTGCAAAAAATCCAGATGATATTATCACTTATGTCACAAATTGTCTTAACAACGGGCAAAGTTATCAAAAACATTGGCTTTAGGCTACTATATCAAGGATCATTATATTGGAACAGAACTTTATTCGCGTAGTGTCCTAAAGTTATTGAAGTTAAGAACACTCTCTATGCACATGTGTTATTTTAAACTTTAAGAAACTTCAACTTTCCAAAGCAGTAAGGTTTCCCCTTTTCATTGCGGGGAATTAGAAGGGCTTATCGAGGTCACCGTAGGACCTGGGGGCAACGACTAACCTTTCACAGCAAGCAATCCACAACAATTGCCTAATTCCCGGGTACCTATTTACTGCTCCGTGCACAGAGGTACAAAGGAAAAGTAGCCAAACGACTCGTAGCCAACCTGGGAATCGAATCCGGTACAGTTCGGTTTGCGAACCGATTGTGCATATCTTTCGATTCCGAATTATATTAGCTCACAATATAAATACCTGCTTGATGAGGTTCTTGGAGTTTTTCTACTCCACAAGCCCGGCCCGAGGCTAGGCTTAACTTGTGAGAGCTTGGTCCAATAGGCTGTTGCTTGGAGCGGCCCACAGCCTGGTTGGTCTGGCACTTCTTGAAGAAAACTATCTAGTTTTCGCATGAAGATGTCCACGGTTGTTTCAGAAATATTTCTTAAATATTGTTCCTTTTGTTCAAATGCTCCTTTGTTCATACAAGGGACTCATACAAAGTATAAATGTTATTTGTTCATACATGAACTTTTTGATTTTGATGAGTTCATTTTTCAGTCGGGAGCTCACCACGCAAATCCGGACCCTAAGCGATCAGTGACACTGACATGGGTTCCTCCTCCAGGATACACCGGCTCTGTTATCTTCTTGTGAGTATCTTATCTACAAATATCCACAGTTTACTAACACAATTGACAGTGTTGAACTTTCTTCACCAAAGAACTTTTCGGAGAGGGGGCGGGAACTCAGTTTCTCAAACTTGCTCACACGCTTTCCAATTTTGTGTACATACTTTACTAGGCAAATGCTCCAACTTTGTCTAAATGATCACGAACGTAACTTTAAAAACAAGAAAATAAAAAATAATTATAAAATTGCATATTAAAAATTTCAGATTTTCAAATCAGCTTCAAAAATATAAAATATCACCAATTGTTCATTTAATGTTATTATTCTCTCAGAATAGCATATGATCTTAATTTTCATTGATTTAGAGTATAGGTTTTCAGTATAGTTTACTGTAAAAAAAAATCGTGAATATGGCATTTGAATATGCGCCATATTTAGAAAAAAGTATAACTCCAAACGTTTAGGGGTTATGAAAAATTCAATCTATAGGATTGTAGAACAGAGTGCTATACACACTATATGTAAAACTTGTGAGAATCGGTCAGAAACTGGATTTTTGAAGCTGGCTCGAAGTTTAAATTCTAGTTATAATTGAATAATATATATAATTATATATAATAATTGAAGTTGAAGATATAATTGAAGTTGAAGTTATCGACAACGAATAAGGTATTTTTAATTCATTAATTTACTTGTATGTTTTCATAAATATTGTTTGGCATTTGTACTCGAATATGTAAAAGTTGTAGGTCAATATGTGTTTAAATGAGGTCAAGAAAAAATAACCATCCAAACAAACAAAATATAGGATTAATTATAAAGATTTAGGGGGGATCTATACGTAGATTTTATATAAGTGATAAAGCCCTAATCTGGTCCTTAATCATCAAAACAACTTAAAGAGACAAAGCAAATAAAGTTTGAAATCTTTGAACAAATCCGCCCCCCCCCAAAAAAAAAAAAAAAAAATTACCCTAAAAAATATTTTTAGGACATTGATAAAAGTAACATATATTAACATTGGGCAATGTATTTATATGATATATAACAAAATAGAGCATAATAACATGTTATTATTTGTGTTATGTTGACCAGACCACACACTAGAAGGTGAAGAGACGACGACGTTTCGGTCCGTCCTGGACCATTCTCAAGTCGATTCACAATCGACTTGAGAATGGTCCAGGACGGACCGAAACGTCGTCGTCTCTTCACCTTCTAGTGTGTGGTCTGGTCAACATACTTTAGCCACGTTATTGTGACTCATCGCCTGCATTTGTGTTATGTATTACTCAGCAATGCCATAAAAGCAGCTACATATCCACTTTGTGGACATTTCTTACTGCTATTCTTCTTCTTTCTGCGTTGGACAGGTGCTTGCATCTTTTTATTACTGCATTATCCCTCAGTTCCAGTTATAACGAGCGGTTCTCCTTATCAACAAAACGTTCTTTAAAAACAAAAACAAAAATCGTCTAAAATACATTTCTGAAAATATTGGAATGAAAATTTCACGACGCTGAAGCCAATAAGTTGGAGATTTGTTTAACATTTATAAGTAATTTTCACATAATTCGAATATTTTTTCGTTTCACGCCCCCCCCCCTTTTTTTTAATTAAGAAAAGAGATATAGGGTCACAGGCTAAACATCTGGAGGATGGTGTTCTTTTGTTTTAAAATTAAAATTCATCTCAAACTTAAAGGTGTTTAAAATAGCTTATAATGATGTGCGTTATACACATTTTAGTATTTAACTGCATTCAATATCAGTTTATATTTTAACTTTTTGGTAGGGATAAAACACGTTACCTGGTTGATACCTGGTTGATGGGGTTCTGGGAGTTCTTCTACTCCCCAAGCCCGGCCCGAGGCCAGGCTTGACTTGTGAGAGTTTGGTCCACTAGGCTGTTGCTTGGAGCGGCCCGCAGGCCCACATACCCACCACAGCCCGGCTGGTCCGGAACTCCTTGGAGGAATAAATCTAGTTTCCTCTTGAAGATGTCCACGGTTGTTCCGGCAATATTTCTTATGCTTGCTGGGAGGACGTTGAACAACCGTGGACCTCTGATGTTTATACAGTGTTCTCTGATTGTGCCTATGGCACCCCTGCTCTTCACTGGTTCTATTCTGCATTTTCTTCCATATCGTTCACTCCAGTACGTTGTTATTTTACTGTGTAGATTTGGGACCTGGCCCTCCAGTATCTTCCAGGTGTATATTATTTGATATCTCTCTCGTCTTCTTTCTAGTGAGTACATTTGGAGAGCTTTGAGACGATCCCAATAATTTAGGTGCTTTATCGCGTCTATACGTGCTGTATATGTTCTCTGTATTCCCTCTATTTCAGCAATCTCTCCTGCTCTGAAGGGGGAAGTGAGTACTGAACAGTACTCAAGACGGGACAGCACAAGTGACTTGAAGAGTACAAGCATTGTGATGTGATCCCTGGATTTGAAAGTTCTCGTAATCCATCCTATCATTTTTCTGGCTGTCGCAATATTTGCTTGGTTATGCTCCCTAAACGTTAGGTCGTCAGACATCATTATTCCCAAATCCTTTACATGCTGTTTTCCTACTATGGGCACATTTGATTGTGTTTTGTACTCTGTATTATGTTTAAGGTCCTCATTTTTACCGTACCTGAGTACCTGGAATTTATCACTGTTAAACATCATGTTATTTTCTGATGCCCAGTCGAAAACTTTATTAATATCAGCTTGAAGTTTTTCAATGTCTTCAGCCGAGGTAATTTTCATACTGATTTTTGTGTCATCTGCAAAGGATGATACGAAGCTGTGACTTGTATTTTTGTCTATATCTGATATGAGAATAAGGAAAAGCAGCGGTGCAAGGACTGTACCCTGAGGTACAGAGCTTTTAACTGCACTTGGACTAGATTTTATATGGTTGACCGTTACTCGCTGAGTCCTGTTTGACAGAAAACTGAGTATCCAGCGTCCTACTTTACCGGTTATTCCCATTGACTTCATTTTGTGTGCTATCACGCCATGGTCACATTTATCGAAAGCCTTTGCGAAGTCCGTGTATATCACATCAGCATTCTGTTTTTCTTCTAATGCCTCAGTGACTTTATCGTAGTGCTCAAGTAGCTGTGAGAGGCACGATCTTCCCGCTCGAAATCCATGTTGGCCTGGGTTGTGAAGGTCATTGGTCTCCATGAAATTGGTGACCTGACTCCTAATCACTCTCTCAAATACTTTTATTATGTGCGATGTCAGTGCAACTGGTCTATAATTCTTTGCCAATGCTTTGCTCCCTCCCTTGTGTAGAGGGGCTATGTCTGCCACTTTAAGTGCATCTGGTATCTCTCCCGTGTCCAAGCTCTTCCTCCACACTATACTGAGTGCCTGTGCTACCGGCACTTTGCATTTCTTTATAAATATTGAATTCCATGAGTCTGGACCTGGGGCCGAGTGCATGGGCATGTTTTCAATTTCTCTTTCAAAATTTAGTGCGCTCGTGTTGATATCAGTTATATTTACAGGGGTTTGGATATCACGCATAAAGAAATTGTCTGGATCTTCTACTTTCATGTTGTTTATTGGAGTGCTAAACATGTCCTCATACTGCTTTTTTAGGATTTCACTAATTTCTTTGTCATCCTCCGTGTATGAACCTTCACTTGTACGAATAGGTCCAATACTGGCAGTAGTTTTTGCTTTTGATTTCGCATATGTGAAGAAGTATTTTGGATTTTTCTTTATTTCCTGAATTGCTTTCTGTTCTAACTGCCTTTCTTCAGTTTCATATGAGTGTTTCAATTTCCGCTCGATTTCTTCAATCTCCCTATTTAAATTATTCCTTCTTTGACGGGAAATTCGTGTCTGCATAAGCAGTTCCGTTATCCTTTTCCTGCTACGTGTTTGCTATTTTAAATGGCTCACTGATTTTAGCTCCTTAGCTTTTTATGGCTAACAATATCATAAGTCTCAT
>WNGS01167840.1:6354049-6393430 GCA_020271785.1 Procambarus virginalis | reverse complement strand
CTAACTGGGTTAGCACTTTCTCCTATTAAAAGTCTTTGTCTTTCAAGAATTTAAACATAGCATGTAGGGAAGTAGTTGGCAATTTAGATTTGTTGGGGTATATAGGTATATTTAAATGGTAGGAGCTCAGTCTTCATGCAGAAAAGAAACGTGCACAGTGTGCTTCAGTTGCATGTTGCAAGGAAAAGCATGTGTGACATGTGTCCTTTCATAGAGGTTTTTTTGGCTCGTGGAGGACTGGTTTCTTATGGCCCTTGAGTGGATAAATCTTGGGAGGAGTATTAGTTTGGGTAAATGGGCATTCTTATGAGGAGAAATTATAAATTGAATATACAAATGCATGCCCTTACTGATGTTTCGCGCAGGTATAAATAAGTATAACCAGTGTTGTTGCAAGCACACTAAATGAAATAGATATTTGCATTATAGACATTAAAGATAGAAGTATACCAACAGTAAACGGACAACTAATAAAGTCTGAGATATTGATGCAGGGGCTATTCATGTCAGGGGAAAGGCGTTTATTGGCAATGTATTTCATGGTATTGATTATTGGATATTGAGCTAGCTGAAGTTGCAATAACTTTAAGGTAGTCAGCCTTATAAGTCAAATGGAATTAAGTGATCATGTTATTAAACCAATAACAATATCTGAAAATATCTTGCAATAAACGGAAATAGAGTTATGCCAATGATACCAATTTTCCTTTTAACATGTATGATTCCACCTTGAGTTAGAAAGCACGACTTTCAGATTGAATGATCAATGAGGCATTGCAAGACATAAAAATAAAAAGTGACTTTGCACTATTGCAAATATTACGACTTGCAAATTAAAGACAACCTCAGATTTAGGATGATTCGGAAAATTATCAAAAATTCAAAAGCTAGTGACAACTTTTGAATAAATTTGGTATTGATGTGGTCATGACTAGTAATCGTAACCAGACAAATTTATTAATTTATTTTTTTTTTTTTTTTTGAGATGTAACAAGAGTGTTTACTTTTGTACAGTCACTAGTACGCGTATCGTTTAGGGCAGGTCCTGGAATACGATCCCCGCCGCGTTGAATCGTTTGTTCATGACAAGGTACATCATGTTAATGTTGCGTTAACAAAGGTCTACAGTTAAGGATTGGCGCCCATGTAAATCCTCCCCGGCCCAGGATACGAAAACCCATGCCCTAGCGCTCGCGGAACGGCCAGGCGAGTGTTACCACTACACCACGGGACTTGCTTAATTACAACTGTTCGAACCAGCATCGAAAACAAACGATTCTGAAGTTCTCCAGGCTCACCCAAAACCAGAATGTTCAGGTTGCAAAACTCTGTGACGTAAACCATTAAACTCTTTCAAAACTTCCGAACATTATATTACTGAATGCCAAACAATTACAAGATTGTTATTTCCTCTAATAATGTACAATAGTAACATTGCAACAATTCATTATTATCTCGCATTGTAAAATGATGTCCTTAATATATCTACTTGCTTTACCCTGTTCGTTATTAAATGCGACTGTTTCATTGAACAACTTTCACCTTGTGTGAGTGTGAACAAATTAATGTTGCAATTAAAACCCGAGTATTCAAATATGTCGTTAATGAATGTTTATTCCTGTCCTGTGAGGCAGTGAATACGACCACCGGTTAAAATAATAAACTCACTTGATTATCTTAATTTTATGCAAATTTATATATATATAGCGTTGTGGGCTGCGCTCATATTTACAAACAATAGCGTCCAGGTACTCGATTTCCCCGCGGCTAAACAATGACGTTTGGTAATTTTTCCTTCACCTGATGCACTTAGCAACCCCAGGAGTTAGGCAACTTTTGTGGGTTGTTAATTCCTCGGTGAGTAAGCTTTAGAGGTTGTCTATCCCGTACACCTGGCAAGCAATAACAGACCTCTGGTATCCGCTATAGCGAAGATCATAATGACGCTCGCCTGCCGTACAAGGCAATTCGCATTGACCAAATATGTTAGTTAATAATGAGTTTCTACATTTACGTGTTAACACACTGTGCCTGATCAATCTAGTTGTTGGTGTTCATCAAAGTGCTTGTGTAGATTATAGACAAAATAGAAGCCATTTATTCACAGTGATTTCGTCTGTCTGGAGGATCCACGTGAAGCAAGATTCAAATTCTAGACACCAGGGGCCACGATTACGAATTAGTTACGCAATATTAGAAGCCTGACCATCTTTTCTCAATCGTTGGCCGCTTTTGTTTACAGATACTCTAGAAACAGTCAGAGCTCCGAAGCACAGGAGGCTGTTGATAATCAATGTACGACAACAGTTGTTTAGGAAGTTTTCATGCTTGTAAATTGTTAATATATGTAACACAGCGCCAAAGATTGAGGAAAGATGTATACGTTTCGTAAGTGCTTGCGTAGCAACTGTTTCGTGAGATCTGGCCCTGGGACTTCTAGGAGACTCACGAAAATCGAATTGCACAGTTGTTGAAGCTCTATAGAACGAGCAAGGAGGAGACTTAACAGGGAGATATAGTTCAGTATGCAGCATCCTTCAGTGCAAAACTTGCTGAGTCTGTTACGAGACTCAAACTCTTACTCCTCTCAGTTCTGTCAACTCTTAAGGCTAGAATTATATTTGTGATTCCTGTTATTATCTCCAAGGTGTAATAAGTTTTAAGTATATTGGGGTTGGCCTGGGTCGGTGGGCGCGAGTCAACCCCCCGCCCCTTTTTTTCTTGTTTTGGGTTGTGTCAGTGGTGTTTGTTGTGATTTTCCAGCGCTTCTTGTTGTCGAGTGGGTTGGTTTTGTATCTGTTGTTGTGTTTCTGTCTGTATGTTTGACCTCGGGTCTTGTTTCTCTTCGGTACGTCGTTGGTTGTTGTGGGTTTTGGGTTCGGTGGTGTTTTTTTTTTGTTTCGCTTTTGTTTTGCCTTTTTTTTTTGTTGGCGGGTTGTTGTTTTTTTTGGTATTTCGTGTTTTTTTGAGTGTTTCTGTGTTGGTTAGGTTATTTTTTTTTTATCCTTTTTTCTATGTTCTTTAGTTTTTATGCTTTCATGTGTTTTATATATTTTACTGTTATTCGCACCACTTGATTCTTAATAATACTCACAGTTGCTTTAATTGATGTAATCCTGACCAACTCCCCCCACCTATTTTGTTGATTTATATTGTTTTTACATAAGCTGTGACCTCTTACCTCTAAACTTTTATCAACTTAACCATATATTACTTTTTCGGTGTATAACTTTGGTATGGGTTGTATTAGTCCATTTCTTGTCTATAATTGTTAAGTTATTGCGGAGTGGACAATCTAACAAACGGTGTATGGTCATTGGTGTGTAGGAATTAACCCTTTCTCATTTATTTAAGTGTTCGATGTGCGGGCTTTTACTTGCGGGGGGGACATTTTTTACGCACCACCCCCACACAGAAGTAATTCTAAATGAACACTTTTATATGTTCTGTTTGAAAGGGGGGATCCCACTTACTGAGGAAGGGGGCCTTCCCGGGGTCTTATTTTCCTACCGCGTACCAGCTGTCTTGAAACCGGCAGGCCAAAAATATTTTCGTTGGAGTTTACAGTGCCGGGGGGACGGTGTGGTGGACGTTGCACAAATCCCTTACTCTCACTAAAAATAAATACAGTTTTTGACTGGCTGTGTGGTTTATTGTTTTCCCCGCTTACACACATGCTTTATGTTTTACGTTGTTGGGAGGTTTATAACGTTCCAGACTATGTTCTTATCATTTACTCTATTATACTCTTTCCCGGGTTTGTTATTGGTAAATATCCCCCTTTCTTTTATAACCCCCGTCGGCGAGGAGTTAGAATTTTCATTTCATTTCTTTTATCTGTATTTTAGATTTCAAAACTTGCCCTTTATTGGGGGGAGTGTTATGCGGATTTTTCTTAAATGGGGGATATACTGCCCTCATGGTTGTGGGGTACTTTACGTGTGAGACTATCATTCGATGAGATTTGACAAGTCTTCCTCATTAGTGGAATGGAGAAATATTAATGATCGAAAATACAACGGGCCATTTTTCTCTTCTGAAAAACTAAGGGGGATATACTGGGCTCTTTTAAACTTTGGACACCCAAAACTAAAAAATAAGTGGTGGGGGAACCTGGAAATTATCGGCTCTTAGGACTTATACAAGGGGTGGTTTACTTCTTTGATTCTTACCACTTTCGCAGACAGCGCTTAAACCATTATAGGTGGGTTAATACAAAGTAGGGATGGTTGGATTATTTCCCCATTTAAGTAAGTGGGGTGGGGGTGCTTTCTTTTGGGCCCCCCCCCCCCATAATTTCTCATATTAATTTTTAACTTTATTTCATTTTATCCCCCCCACTTTATCATAGTAAAACTGTCCTACAAAAACAATAATATAATAATGTTTTAATTTTTTTTTTATATTGTGTGTTTGTTGGTGATCCTCATTTTTTCTGCCTCCCAAAACAACCAAATATTTTTTCATATTTCCTCATATCTTTCACCTTTTTACAGTCTATATTTATTGGGATCAAAACCGGCTTCTCTTTGATTAGTTACATGGGGTGGACTATTTCATGTAACTTTTAATTGAGACTTCCATCAATCTGATTTTTTATGGCCGGGGGGTTTGGTTTATAATCCACCAAATACGTTTATATCTAAAATGTCATTAATGAAATTGGCACCTCCCACTCAGAATAAACCAATCGCTTAGGAGAAATAATACCCTTTTTATTAGTTGCTTGTTGGTAACTAAACATGCGTTTTCGGTTAAAACCCAACTACTTAAAACCCCCTAAAACTCCCTGGCTCGCTTATTTGGCCATTCTTGACATACCATATTTAAATAGTGGACTTCTGCTGTAGGACCTCATTTTTTCACGGATGGTGATTATGTTTCACGAAATTTTTGTCACCCGCTTTATTTTTTAATTACGGTAAATTGGTGAATGTCATTCGTGTTGTGGGTGGCCAATTAAAATGTAACTTTATTTGTGTCCTGTTGTACAGTTCCAGGGGTGGGGGTGGTGGGGTGGTGGGTGGCAAATTTCCCCCCCCCCCCCCCCCCCCCCCCCCCATATTATTAAAATATTAATGTCATTCCTTTAAATTTAATCATGGTGTGTTCCCAATGATTTCTTTTCGTGGTAGCTTGTGCATAAATCACATTTACATGCCTTTGTGTATCCACTTCCAATTCTTTTTCTCTTTTTTTTCCTTTACTTTTGGTTTATTCCGAATATGTTAACCTTAACGTGTGTGGTCCACACTTTATTTTTTTACAGGATTGTAGTGTTCATCATATCTTTGCATAAATATAAGTTGAATACCTCAGTGGGGGAACAGCTTCATTTTTATTTTATTTCCCTTAACTCACAGCGGACAGGATGTCTTTGGGACGAGGAAGATTGGGGGAAAAGAAAACCCCCCTTCGGATCCTATGTGTTCTGATACGAATGTTAAAAACCTTTTCCTGGTAATCTCCATCCCCTTTTTTTTATGTATTGGTATCTCATGTTCTTAACATTTACATAATATGTGGGCTCGTTTACTTAGGATCTTTTTAATGTCAGGAAAGGTTTTGCAGGTTCAGGGGGTGTGGGGGGGGACTAATCCATCCTTGAAGTTTGTAAAGCACTTAACAAGCCCCAAAAATGTATAGGTGTTGGCGTTTGCCACGGTGTTTAATTTCAAAATTCCAAATCCCATACGTTAAGGGTATTCCTCGCGCTGTTGCAAAGATCTTTTTAAAAACACATAATGGTGCCACCTTTTTTTTAAGGGACCCTCATTACAACAGTAATTGGGATAGTTTTTATATTATACTTTTTCAGCCATTATTTCACCATAATTTGTTAGGGATGTTGGGGAGGGGCCAAAATGGGTCCAAACTGTTTTTTTAATTTCTTAAGGAAACTAATGTTCACTATTTTTACTATAAACAATATCCCAAGTCTAGTTACTTTTAAAAAAATATGATGGAGGCCTAATGTGTGTCCATTTTGTAGATAAATGGAATTTAATGTTTAATATGTTTTACTGGAAATAAATTTAAATAAATTAAATAAAATTAAAAATATAGATTTAACCAGTTTTCTTTTAATAATTAGCAATATGGAATGCTTTGCATTGATTTATGTTATCAACTCCACCGTATAATATCAGCGGAGTTGTAACCTCCCTTCTCGGTAAATATATATATATCAAGGTTTAGTTCACGGTCTATATATATATACTAAGGGTTCTTCACGGTATATATATATATACTAAGGGTTATTTCACGTATATATATATATACTATAAAAAACATATATAAGTATACAGTATATGAATATATATATATATATTTTTATTATAATATATATATATATATATATATATATATTATATATCGTACCTAGTAGCCGGAACGCACTTCTCAGCCTACTATACAAGGCTCTATTTGCCTACTAAGCCAAGTTTTTCATGAATTAATTGTTTTTCGACTACCTAACATACTAGCACTAAACTAACTTTTTCGGCTACCCCTAAACCGAACCAACCTATAAAGATAGGGTAGGTTTGGTAGGGTTGGTTACGTTCGTCCATATATCTACGTTAATTTTAACTCCAATAGAAAAAAAATATTTGACCTCATACATAATGTAAATGTGCGGTTTATCATTTCACAAGAAAAAATAATTAGAGAAAATTATTATTTAATTCAGGGGATATATATCTTGGCTTATTAGGCAAATATATATATATATATCGGGCCTTTCATAGTAGTTTGGGAAGTGCGTTCTGGCTAATACGGTATCGACATTCTATTATATTATATGTTGCGTACTATAGTAGCCAGATACTCACTTTTTGTCTACTATTGCAATGCCCTATATTTGCCTAATAAGCCACGTGTTTCTGAATTAATATATGTTTTCTCTAATTTTTTTCTTATGAAATGATTAAGCTACCCATTTCATTATGTATTGAGGTCAATTTTTTTTTAGTGTGGCATTATATATTAACGTATTTATAGGACCGAACCTAACCATACCTACTTACCTTACCTCACCTATCTTTATAGGTTAGGTTAGGTTAGGAGATACGAAATGTTTTTTCGGTAGGGTTGTTTAGGTAGGTTTAGTTGTCGCAAAATTAAATTAATGTGCATTGGAAAACTTTTTGGCGCCTATTAGTGCACATATCTTGGGCCGTATCATAGTGTTTCTGACATTTATTTTTGTTTTTGCTTGTTCTGGTCTTATAGGTTTATGTACGTATTATTATTGTATATATATATATATATATTTAATAATAATTATATTACTATTATTATTATTATATATATATATATAATTTATATTCCTCACTTTTTCACTCAGTGTTCTTCACGGTATATATAACAAACTTCTAGAGGTTGATTGGCCTTAAACTATCAACCACATCAACCAGGCTGTGACTGATACGTCAGGCTGCGAGCCGGCCGCGTACAACAGCCTGGTTGACCAGTACCACACAAAGGAGGCCTGGTCGTAGTGGACCGGGCCGCGGGGACCCTAAGCCACGAAACGTATCGTAAGGTAACCCCCATAGTTATAAATTCTTGAAATTATTTAACCAATTAATAGATTTATGAAGCTGAATTTGTAACCTGAATACCTATGCAAACAAAAACGGTCCCCGAGCCAAGATGAACAATTATTAAAAAACATAATGTAAAACCTGACAGAGTTCCCCGAGTCCTCCCAGTAGCAATGGAGGGTCACCAACGTGGTACAACTTCGCCAAAAAGTTTATATCATATCAACTGTCATACATTTCCACGGACAAGATTAATATCAAATGCAAGATAAAACAATATAATTACGAACTGTAATACCATTGATTTGGATGATTCAACAGAACCTCAAAGCCTACCAGCGAAGTGTTCATGACTTGTGAACATAATTTTGTATATTTAAATTTACATAAAGTCTCGAATATGGGTAGACTTATGATATATTTCTCGAGCTTTATTCAATGCTGTTTAACCTCATTATAACACATTGTGATTAGATGCCCAACATGTTGTTGAATTAGAGTGGAGTGCCTCAGAGATGAAGTGCCACAAAGTGGAGGGCCTCAGAGTGGAGGGTGTCTTTGACGCATTGGGAAAGTTGGAACATGTAATTTGTTATTGTTTAGAAGATAATTAACCTATCTATAATTTAACTAACTATAGTTACTTTTTTTAACAACCTAGAAGGGGTACCACCTATGGTGCAAGTGTAAGGACCCCATAGGGTCGGTGATGGTCAAGCGGATTAAGGCGCCCTGTAGTTACCAGTTGCTTTGCTCCTGGGAGTATGGGTTCGAGTCACTTCTGGGGTGTGAGTTTTCAGTTGTATCTAGTCCTGGGGACCATTCAGGCTTGTTTGCATTTGTGTTCCTCACGTGTTGCCCCAAAAAATGAGGTGATTTGATAAAATGCTATGCCCAAGATAACCATCCAGGTGCCGGCGGGGAAGTGGTTCATATAGCTCAGGCTATCACTTCCTTATGTCCGGTCGTGATGGTCAAGCGGATTAAGGCGCCCTGAGTTACCAGTTGCTTGCTCCTGGGAGTATGGGTTCGAGTCACTTCTGGGGGTGAGTTTTCAGTTGTATCTAGTCCTGGGGACCATTCAGGCTTGTTTGCATTTGTGTTCCTCACGTGTTGCCCCAAAAATGAGGTGATTTGATAAAATGCTATGCCCAAGATAACCATCCAGGTGCGGGGGGGAAGTGGTTCATATAGCTCAGGCTATCACTTCTTATGTCCGGTCGTGATGGTCAAGCGGATTAAGGCGCCCTGTAGTTACCAGTTGCTTTGCTCCTGGGAGTATGGGTTCGAGTCACTTCTGGGGTGTGAGTTTTCAGTTATATATATCTATTATATATATATATATATATATTATATATTATATATATATATATATACATATTCATATACTGTATACATATTTATATATGTACAAGGTGTGTGACGTCACTATGACGTCACGTTTAAGAAATCGATTTCTCGATTTCGATTAATCGATTTCTCCTCTAAAAATGTGAGGAGAATTAGTAAAGATTTAAAACGCCGTATTATCAACGTTTTCTGTGCAACGGGATCGATATGTTTGGTGGGTTGCTTGGGTTTATACATTTCTGCTTTGGCTGAACAGTTGCCTTTGTTACGTAGCGGCAAGTCCAAAGAACTGGCTGATCTATGTCCTTTAATGTACTTTTCTCACAGTTGAAAGTAGTTGTCTTTGTCCAACTTGTCTATTCCTCTAAGTATTTGTATGCAGTGATCATATCTACTCTTCTGTTTCTCTCCCCCTCTCTAAGGACTATGAAACTGAGTTACCTTAAACGTGTCCTCATAGCTCAGTACCTTTAATTCCGGTCGACTAGTCTGATCAACACCTTAGGAACGATCTCAAGTTTATTTTCTATCCACAAGGTTTGGATTCCAGGCCTGTGCCTCGTATTCGAGCACCAGGCTAACACAGGCTGTGTGTAGAGTGTCTTGAGATAGTGTTTAAACATCTTAAAATTCCGTTCTTATGGTAGCTTGCTCACGCTGCTGATGTTATCAAGTTTGTGTGTACGTTGATGATGAGATTATATCAACGTGAGTCTTTTTTTTCTGGCTGCCGGAGTTGATTTCCAGGTATTGTGTGGCTTCCTGTTGGTCTCCTGGTCTCCTGTTGGTCTCCTGTTGGTGTCCTGGTCTCCTGTTAGTGTCCTGGTCTCCTGTTGGTCTCCTGTTGGTGTCCTGGTCTCTTGTTAGTCTCCTGGTCTCCTCTTGGTCTTCTGGTCTCCTCTAAGTCTCCTGCCAGCCTTTCCCATCATCACTTAACACATATTGGGGGTGGGGTGGGGGTGGGGGGTGTGGAAGTACTGTAGGCCAGGCCTCCCTATTAGGGCCATACAGGGGGGGGGGGGTAGGGGGGTAGGAGAGGGTGTTATGACCCCACATACACCAGTATGATCATACTGTGATCATACTGTGGCTGGTGTATGCTGCGTTCATACTGGATAGTGATATCCGGGTCGATTAGCCTAGTATCACAAATATTTTTTTTGTTTATTGTATCTATATAATCTCTTGTTGACAATAGGATATATTACGTATTGCCGTTGTATGTTTAATATAGATACAATACATACATATATTGATGATATGTATACATACATATGTTGATACATATTATGTATCACCAAAGTATATGCCACGTAGCTCGTAATGGGTTACAGCATTCGTTGGGGGTGGATTTCCAATTAGTTGTCGGACATCAATTCTGAGGCCCAATCCAGTTGCTGCGGGAGAGGGATGATGGGAAACGTTTTTCTCCCTGATGGAAGTTGGTTGTTGAGTGAGATCCGGTCCAAGTTGAAGAGGTACCAAGACGTGGCGAGCGAGCATCTCAAGAAGTCACAGTTTAAGATGTAACACCACCATGACAAGAAGTTCAGGGTGAAGTTGAGATGTTTCCAGCCTGGTGATCTTGTACTTGTTTTGAAAACCAAAGTGGAGGCTGGTTTAGATCATCATTTTGAACGTCCTGTTGAAGTTATTTGCAGACGTTCTGGGTTAAATTATAAAGTCTAAAGTCTGCAGGACGCTTTCAAAGTTTTAGTAGTGCGCACATTAACAGGTTGAAAGCATTTCAGGGCTCCCAGGCCAGTGTCATGTGTGGTACAGGACACAGTCACCCCTGAGAACCATATCTGCAGACTTGTCAAGTCCTACCCTCTGTCATTCAAGCTTTGAGGAGATGTTGGGACACTTGGATGAAGAGAAACAGGGCGAGTTGAGAACCTTACTTGCCAAGTATGAAAATATGTTCGGAGAAGTGCCTACCCAGACCCATGTCATTAGCCATGAGGCACCAGACCCATGTCATTAGCCATGAGGCACCAGACCCATGTCATTAGCCATGAGGCAGCAGACCCATGTCATTAGCCATGAGGCACCAGACCCATGTCATTAGCCATGAGGCACCAGACCCATGTCATTAGCCATGAGGCACCAGACCCATGTCATTAGCCATGAGGCACCAGACCCATGTCATTAGCCATGAGGCACCAGACCCATGTCATTAGCCATGAGGCACCAGACCCATGTCATTAGCCATGAGGCACCAGACCCATGTCATTAGCCATGAGGCACCAGACCCATGTCATTAGCCATGAGGCACCAGACCCATGTCATTAGCCATGATATGCAGCTCACTGACACCACCACTGTTCGCGTGTATCCGTATAGCCTGTGTCACCATCCGCTTGTCACCAGATAAAGAGGGATATTATCAGGAGGGAAATAGAGTTCCTCCTTGAGCATGGTCTAGTTAGGCCCAGTCAAAGTTTCTGGTGTTCGCCTTGCTTACTAGTACCTAAACCGGATGGGAAGTGGCGCCTGTGTACTGACTGCAGGCGATTGAATAAGGTAACTGCAGTAGATACATTTCCATTACCATTGCTTGAGGACTGTACTGACCAGATTGATCACTGTCAATTTATATCGAAACTCGATTTGTCAAAAGGTTATCATCAAGTGCCCTTGACAAGTCGAGCTAGTAAAGTTTCAACTTTTATAACACCTGGTTATCTTGAGGTTATCTTGAGATTATTTCGGGGCTTTTTTAGTGTCCCCGCGGCCCGGTCCTCGACCAGGCCTCCACCCCCCAGGAAGCAGCCCGTGACAGCTGACTGACTCCCAGGTACCTATTTTACTGCTAGGTAACAGGGACATAGGGTGAAAGAAACTCTGCCTATTGTTTCTCGCCGGCGCCTGGGGTCGAACCCAGGACCACAGGATCACAAGTCCAGCGTGCTGTCCGCTCGGCCGACCGGCTCCCCATTGGATATTTCTTCCCTGATGGATATTTCCAGTATAACGTTATTCTTTTTGGTGTTAAGTCCCAGCAACTTCCCAGAGGTTGATGAATTTGCTGTTGCAGGATATTCTCAATTGTCGTGCGTATATAGATGACATTGTTTTGTTTAGTGATTCCCGACAAAGCCATTTACAGGGTTTAAAATTGTGATTTGCTAAGTTGCAGGAGGCCAATCTTACTGTCAACCCTCAGAAATGTAACTTTGCCAGAGGTACAATTGTCTATCTAGAGCACGAGGTTGGTCAAGGTAGGGTGATGCTTTTACAAGATAAAATTAATGCCATTGTTAATTATCCTATCTTGACTAACAAGAAACAGCTTCAGCGATTTTTAGGGCTGAGTGCCTATTACCGTAGGTACTGTAAACACATTTCTATGGTAGCTTCACCTCTGATATGTAGCAGCAGAGAGTTAGATTTAAGTGGACTACCCAGTGTCAAGAAGCCTTTGATGGTTTAAAAAGTATCTTATCTTCATCCCCAGTCCTCGCTAGTCCTGATTTTAATAAACCTTTTGTAATGTATATAGATGATTCTGATTTGGATGCGAGTGCTGTCCTACTCCAAGGTGGAAGCGATAATGTTGAGCATCTAGTTAGTTTAGTTCATTTATTATGCACCCCATACCCATCTTTCATCTTGCATCTTGTATATTATTTTTCAAGAAAGTTCACTAGTGCAGAGAAGAATTACTCTGTTGTTGAAAAGGAGGTTTATGCTCCTGTGTTGACAAGCAAGAAGTTTGAGTTCAAGTTCAAGTATGTTTATTGAGACAAGAAAAAAATACATCTCAAAGGGATTGAGTAGCTTAGGCTATTTCTACCCTCCCCAGAAGTTTGAGGTACACCTCCAATGGAATAAGGTTGATGTATGTACTGATCATAACCCGTTAATATTCATTGGCAGAATGAAAATTCATTATCAAAATTTTTTGAGGTGGTCATTGTACTTACAGGAATTTAATCTAAACATACATCATATTCCTGTCAAATTAAATCTTTTGGCTGACGTCTTGTTCCAGGTGTTTTCCTAAGAAAAACCTGAGTTTGAAGAACCACCTTAAAACTTCCTGATTGAAATTACTTATATACTTGTAATTTGCTTGAACTTGATTATTATATTCTGTATTATTGATGCTGTAGTATTTCTATTTTTTATTGGTTAGCTTAATGCCCGGCAATTGATGACACTGCGTTAAAACTCCCGACGTTTTAGTGATATTGAGAACACCGTAATATTGAGGCATCTTAGGGGCCTCGTAGCCTGGCGGATAACGCGCAGGACTCGTAATTCTGTGGCACGGGTTCGATTCCTGCACGAGGCAGAAACAAATGGGCAAAAGTTTCTTTCACCCTAAATGCCCCTGTTACCTAGCAGTAAATAGGTACCTGGGTGTTAGTCAGCTGTCACGGGCTGCTTCCTGGGGTGGAGGCCTGGTCGAGGACCGGGCCGCGGGACACTAAAGCCCCGAAATCATCTCAAGATAACCTCAAGATAATCTTCGGGTGAATGAGTATCAGCCATGAGCGCTGCCTTGCCCACTTTTGTACGCTTCTGGTGGTGGCGAAACCACTTCAAACTTGACGCTTGTCCAATCATCAGAACTGGTATAGACTCATATTCTCCCTTCTCCCTCAGACTCCACCTTGATGCTCGAGTATGGTCGACCTCGAGTAGCAGTGAGCAGTGGCCTCCATCCCTCCTTGTCTCTCCCTCACTACCCCCACTCCTCCTTCCTCACAAGCAGGTAGGTCCAACCCGGCTTAAGGAACAAAGAATTCACAATTCTCCATCGAAATGCTGTCAAAGGTATATTTTCCGGTGAAATATCTATAAGTTAGAATGTTCGAGGGTGGAGATCAGACGTTTTGGGGGCTAGTCTCATCCAACTGTTCACAGTAATTGCTTTTGGGTATGTACAAAACATGAACGGTTCAAGTTGGCATGAATGAAGCGAGAACCACGTGACAGTACTAAAGTGACCCCCCCCCACACACAATGAATCTGTTATTGCGTTCTGACTTGACTGTTATTTCCCTCTGTAATATGTGGTCAAAATTGCGTTGATCATGTCAAAATTAAAAAAAAATCCATCAAAATATTCACCTTCATCAAATATTGACATCATCAAAGATTGTTCAAGCTAATAAAAGGAGGAATAATCTTTGATGATGTGATGAATAATCTTTGATGATGTGATGAATAATCTTTGATGATGTGATGAATAATCTTTGATGATGTGATGAATAATCTTTGATGATGTGATGTTTCCTTAAACTTTCCTTAGGTATCATCTGTATATAATAAGGCTTGTTCCCAGAGAACGTGATATGAGGGCAGGTGAAGGAACAGTGCCCAACCACTTTCACCGGAGCGCCGATCTTGATGTTTGCAGTGATTGGGCACCGTTCCATAACCCCCCCCCCCCACCCTTCCAGCGCATCCCAGCTCCTTGTCCTAGTATTCCTTCCCAGGGCTAACTAGTCATTCTGGCGTGACTCTTCCTCAAGATTAACCTTTTTCATTGATTATTAATTACAAATGTACACACACACACACACACACACACACACACACACACACACACACCACACACACACACACACACACACACACACACACGCGCGCGCGCGCTCGTTCATTAACATGATTTACTGTGATAAAACTTTAATTCAGCGTTTAAATTTGTAAGTCACTAATGGTCTCGAGCCACACCCTCGACCCAGCCACACCCTGTGGTGTGTGTGTGTGTGTGTGTGTGTGTGTGTGTGTGTGTGTGTGTGTGTGTGTGTGTGTGTGTGTGCTCGTGTGTGTGTGTGTGTGTGTGTGTGTGTGTGCTCGTGTGTGTGTGTGTGTGTGTGTGTGTGTGTGTGTGTGTGTGTGTGTGTGTGTGTGTCTGTGTGTGTGTGTGTGTGTGTGTGTGTGTGTGTGTGTGTGTGTGTGCTCGTGTGCGCATGCGTGTGTACTCATCTTAATATGTTCACCAACATATTCTTATCCAGGTGTGTTCACGGGGTCAAGCTCTACCTCCCGAGCCCCGTTTTCTATCTTATGGTCAGTTAATGCAATGACTTGTTTCTCACGATTTCTTGTTTTCCCCTTTAATGCTGTTTGTTATAGCCGCCTGCTGCTGGGCCTAGTCAATCTCAGTATGCCTATTAAGGCCACCACAACAGCTTACAGTCAAGTAAGTTACAAACATATAGTGACAGTGTCACTAGCAAATTATATTTTAGTCCCGAACATATTCCAGGACTAACGTATATTCTCAGTGTATATACATAGAGATATACATAGAAATTCTACATCCTTTTGATGTTCCAATCCACCGTTGTTGATGTTTAAGATTCGCTACTTGGAACAAAAAGGTTCCAAGTAGCACGGGCTATGGTGAGCCCGTAGTAGACTTAGCTGGCACAGGAGCGGGGCTGTAACTGTGGTTGCAATCCACCGATCCACCTGAGGTTAAAACCCATCCCAGCCCACTCCAACTCACACACCATCACAGGTAACTGTGAATCAGTTAGCACATCATTCACCTGTTCACCTACATCATTCAACTCTCTCATCTCTCCTCCCGGAGCAGGAATGGGCACGCTGGTAGGACACCTCGTGCCCGGCACCTTCTTCATGCTGTTCGGCGCCTGGTTCACCTACCGAGTGTACCTTCGCTACTTCACCTGTCTGCGGGCGGAGGCGGTGCTGGGCGACAAGCACCGGGCTCGCTACCGCAACACCGCATCCTTCCGCTGTGGATGCTGCCCGCATCTTCCGCTCGAGGGCTTCCTCAAGATCGCCGCTGCCGCCGTAGGCATGACGGGTAAGTTCGAACGTGACGGGTAAGTTCGAACTCACCGATCAGTTGGGTGACTTGTCAAACCCTTTATTCAATTTTTCTGGCTAAGAACTGGTGATAAATTAAGTGCTTCATCTTCAACAGATAAGATTTGTGAACTTTTTAGGACGGAACCTTTTGTCCTCTCCGGTTTGAAGCTTCTAGTTGCAGAAAATTGAATCAATAATGTGTCATAACTACATATACTAAAGGCCATTTCAGTGTTTTGCATAAGTTGAGTCTCGCTAACAAAGAACCAACTGCGTCATTGTCGAAGTGTATTTACATATAGATTGCCTTTCCAATCCATACCTGTGCTCATTTGACTTTGTAACATACACGCAAATGCAGTAGTCTCCACACGCCAAAGTGTGGAAACATTCCTTCCGAAGTGAGTTCGATTAATATCGAGTTCCTTCCGAAGTGAGTTCGACTAATATTGTGTTCCTTCCGAAGTGAGTTCGATTAATATCGAGTTCCTTCCGAAATGAGTTCGACTAATATCGTGTTCCTTCCGAAGTGAGTTCGATTAATATCGAGTTCCTTCCAAAGTGAGTTCGACTAATATCGTGTTCCTTCCGAAGTGAGTTCGATTAATATCGAGTTCCTTCCGAAGTGAGTTTGATTAATATCGAGTTCCTTCCGAAGTGAGTTCAACTAATATCGTATTCCTTCCGAAGTGAGTTCGACTAATATCGTTGCACACACAGGTGAGTTCGCGACGGCGTTCGAAGAGGGCCAGTTTAAAGCCATCGGGAACGCCCAGCACATGTCCATGTTCTTCTTCTTCGGGCTGAACGGTGTCCTGGATGTCCTCACCCACTACCGCATGCCTCTACCGCCAGATATGGACTTCGTCTCCGCCGCCCTCGCCCTCTCCATGGAGGCGCTTCTCTTCTACTACCACCTACACGGGCGCAGCCCCATGGATGTCCAGGTGAGGGGTTGCTAAGGTGAGGTGAAGGGGGAAGGAGTGAGGGGAGATTGCTGCTGTTCTACGTGGTGGTGGCGTCCACAGGTGCTAACCTCATGTATACACGTGTTACAGGTGCACATGCTGCTGTTCTACGTGGTGGTGGCGTCCACAGGTGCTAACCTCATGTATACACGTGTTACAGGTGCACATGCTGCTGTTCTACGTGGTGGTGGCGTCCACAGGTGCTAACCTCATGTATACACGTGTTACAGGTGCACATGCTGCTGTTCTACGTGGTGGTGGCGTCCACAGGTGCTAACCTCATGTATACACGTGTTACAGGTGCACATGCTGCTGTTCTACGTGGTGGTGGCGTCCACAGGTGCTAACCTCATGTATACACGTGTTACAGGTGCACATGCTGCTGTTCTACGTGGTGGTGGTGGCGTCCACAGGTGCTAACCTCATGTATACACGTGTTACAGGTGCACATGCTGCTGTTCTACGTGGTGGTGGCGGGCGCAGTGGCTGTAGTTTTGGAGATGTGCCAGAGAACCAATGTTCTCCCTGCTCTGGGCCGCGCCTACTTCACCCTCCTGCAGGTGAGCTCTGCTGAAGGCCGCTGGGAAAGGAAGCTATGGGAAGGTAAAGGAATGGGGATAGAGAGTATGGGAAGTTAAGGTAAGGGGAGGGTAGGAAGAGGAAGATTAAGAAAGGGGGAGAGAAGGCATGGGATTGAGGGAGGAATAGGAAGGTAAGGAAAAGGAAGGGAAAGTATGGAAAGGTAAGGGATGGTTAAGGAAGGGAACAGGAGGGATCTGAAGACGCTGCACCAGGGCCCGCTCACACGTCATCAGTATAGCGTATTTTCTTATAACTGGATTTTACCTTTCAAATATAAAAACAAATGTTAGGTTACACATATTTTGAGTAGAATTACTTCACTACTTCTTTAAGTATCGGGTTCTGGGTCGGCTCCATTGCTCCCATTAGGAGAACAATCGGATCCTATGGCGACCCCCCCTCCCGCAGATCGCCTTAAGATGGCTGACAATGTCCCTAGAATTTCACCACTTCCTGAGCTTGTAAAAGCATCTTAATCACCTTCAGTGATTAAGTGCTTAATTGCACACTAGTTTCTTTATCAGCTATCTCACCCTGTCAGAGTAAATGAGATAAATGTCTGTGAATGCATGTGTGTATATATGTATATGTGTGTGTATGTGTATGTATGGGTATAAAGTATATATGGAAGCTGATCAGAATGTGTAGATGACACATGGAACACTTTATGTAAGGCATACATAAATCTGTGTATCTATGTATTTACGTATATAGGTTAGCTTAGCATTTTTAAAGCACCGACTCACCTTCAGTGGTTGATTGTTCAATAAACCCTTAAAATATATGTTTAACACATCTCTAACCCTGTCCATGGAGGACAGAAGAAAATGTATATATGCTGGTTAGCATTGTAAATGTGTGGCCACGTCTGTGGTAGAAAACAATATATAAAAAAAACACTTTAAAGCCACTTAGGAATATTTATATTCCTAAGTGGCGTAGATTTAGGACTATCACAGGCGAGTTGGGGGTCGTCCCCCCCCTTTTTTCTATGCCGTAACCTTTTTGGCAATTAGGTCGACTTTAGCTAGTAGGAAAAATGCGTCGTTTTCTGTTAGATTTTCCACTGGAAGAATGTTCCGCTTTGCAACATTATGTTGCTATAGACCAGAGTACAAAGAGGACTTTCTTCTGTCCAAGTCTTGTCTCTTCTACTTAGTTTGGACTTACACTAAGAGTAAAAATTCATCAGCAGTTAAGCTATTCACTTGGCGTAGATGTTAGAGCGACGGCCACTGCTTCTTGCAGGGTCGGCGTTCAATCCCCCGATGGGCCAAGTTGTTGAGCCTCCTTCCTTCTCTCCATCCTTTATCAAAGCTCCTTTATCTTATTCCTTCCTTTATCTTATATTCCTTCCAGGCACTATATAGCCATACTGAGAGCGATTTATCATTAAAATAACTTTACCTTAGGCGCACGACATAAATCGAGGAGTCCCCCCTATTAACGTTTTCTTCTAAGTATGGGGTCCTCAGGGGCTAACTAATGTAATGCTTTATAGTGTATTCCTGATGCTGTACGAATTGGCCCGCAGGGGACATGGTTCTACCAGGTGGGGTTCGTGCTGTACCCACCGTGGGACAGGCCATGGAACCAGCACGACCACTCCGAGATGATGATAATAACGCTCATCTTCACCTGGCATAACGCCATCATCTTCGTGTTCATGACCCTGGCTGGAACCGTCATCTACTTTCACGTCAAGGCGCTGCCCACCTCAGCCCTCTACCACAACCTCTACGACCCCTACCTCTACGATTCCTGCTCGCAGCGTACGGCCCTCTCAAACTTCGACTCCGACCACACCAAAAATATCTTGCAAGATTCGGACGAGGAGGAGGAAGAGGTGTGAGACCGTCTTGCTGTATATTAAGATTCTTAAGAAGCGAAATATTATGGAGTTTCTGTTCTTGAGCATTTCAGCAATGGTTTCCATGTATGCTTCCTGTTGAAGGCGGAAAGATATTTTATTTTCTTAACCATCTGCTTGGGCTAATGGGTAACAGCGGCGGCCTTGTTTCTTGCAAGTCTGTGTTCGATTCCCCGATAGTCCAAGTGGTTGCGCACCATTCTTTCCCTCCGTCCTATCCCAGTTCCTTGTCCTTTCCCTTTCACGTGCTATACACTCCTACTGGTTTAGCACTTTCTCCTAATAACTCTTTGTCTTTCAAGAATTTAAACATAGCATGTAGGGAAGTAGTTGCAATTAATGGTTGAGTGTATATGTATAATTAATGGGAGCTCCAGTATATTGCAGAAAACTTTGCACAATGTTCAGTTGCATGTTGCAAGCAGACATGTGTGACCTGTGCCTTTTCATATGTAGTTTTCTTGGCTCGTGAGACTGTGGTTTCTATGGCTCCTTGAGTGTAAATCTTGGGAGGAATTAGTTTGGTAAATTGGCATTATATGAGAGAATATTATAAATTAAATTAAATCATGCCCTTACTGATGGTTCTGCGCAAGTAAAAATAAGTATAACAGGTTGTGCAAGCACAATAAATAAATATAATTGCATTATAGACATTAAAGATAGAACGACAAAGTAAACACAACACAAATCTGAGATATTGCATGCAGGGAATTATCAGGGGAAAGCGTTTATTGCAATGTATTTCAGATATTGATATTGGAATTTGAGCTAGCTTGAAGTTGCAATAACTTAAGGCTAGTCAGCCTTTAAGTACAAATGGGGAATTAAGTGACATTTTATTAACCAATATCAATATCTGAAATATCTTGCAATAAACGAAATATGAGTATTGCCAATGATACCAATTTCCGTTTTATACATGTATGAATTCCACCATTTGAGTTAGAAAGCAAGACTTTGCAGATTGACTGATCAATGAGGCTTGCAAGACATAAAAAATAAAAAGTGACTTTGCACTATTGCAAATATTATCGACTTGCAAATTAAAATGACAACCTCAGATTTAGATGTATTCGGAAATTATCAAAATTCAAAAGCTAGGACAACTTTTGGAATAATTTGGTATTGATGTGCTCATGCACGGTAATCGAACCAGACAATTACACTGTTCGAACCAGCAATCGAACCAACGATCTGACAAGTTTCTCAGGCTCACCCAAAACCAGAATGTTCAGGTTGCAAACTCTGTGACAAACCATTAAAATCTTTCACTCGAACATTATATTACTGAATGCCAAACAATACAAGATTGTATTCCTCCTAATAATAGTTACAAATCAACATTGCAACAATTTCATTATATCTCGCATTGTAAAAGATGTCCATTCATATATTCTAACTTGCTTTACCCTGTTCGTTATTAAATGCGACTTTCATTGAACAATTTCTACCTTGTGTGAGTGTGAACAAGTTAATGTTGCAATTAAAACCCGAGTATTCAAATATGTCGTTAATGAATGTTATTCACTGTCCTGTGAGGCAGTGAATATGACCACCGTACAATAAATAAAACTCACTTGAATTACTTCATTTATGCAAATTTATATATATATAGCGTTGTGGGCTGCGCATCATATTTACAACCAATAGGTCCAGGTACTCGATTCCCCGCGGCTAAACGAAGACGTTTGGTAATGTTTCCTTTCACCTGATGCACTTAGCAACCCCAGGAGTTAGGCAACTGTTGTGGGGTTGTATCCTGGTGATAAGCTTTAGAGGTTGTCTATCCCGTACACCTGGCAAGCAATAACAGACCTCTGGATCCGCTCTAGGAAACCATACTGACGCTCCCTACCTACAAGCAAATTCCATTGACCCAAATATTTAGTTAATAATGAGTTCTAATTTACGTGTATAACACACTCGTGCCTGATCAATCTAGTTGTTGGTGTTCATCAAAGTGCTTGTGTAGATTATAGACAAAATAAGCCATTTATTCACAGTGATTCCGTCTGTCTAGAGGATCCACGTGAAGCAAGATTCAAATTCTAGACACCAGGGGCCAGATTCACGAAGTAGTTACGCAAGCACTTACGAACCTTTACATCTTTTCTCAATCTTTGGCGGCTTTGTTTACAATTATTAAACAGTCATTGAGCTCCGAAGCACCAGGAGGCTGTTTATAACAATAACAACAGTTGATTGAGAAGTTTTCATGCTCGTAAATTGTTTAATAAATGTAACCAAAGCCGCCAAAGATTGAGGAAAGATGTATACGTTCGTAAGTGCTTGCGTAACTGTTTCGTGAATCTGGCCCCTGGGCGTCTAGGAGACTCGAACAGCGAATTCCACGCGTGTGAAGCTCTATCGACCGAGCAATGGAGGAGACTTAACAGGGAAAGGTTCCAGATGCAGCATCCTCAGCTGCCAAACTGCTGAGTCTTTTACGAGACTCAAATCTTCTACTCTCAGTTCTGTCCAACTCTTAAGGCTAGAATTATATTTGTGATTCCTGTTATTATCTCCAAGATAATTTTACTATTTTACTATAATTTCACTATTTTTACTATAAAATATCCCCAAGGTAGTTTACTTTTAAAAAATATTATGTAGGCCTAATGTGTGTCATTTTGTAGATAATGAATTTAATGTTTAATATGTTTTACTGGAAAATAAAGTGTTACAATAAATTAATAAAATTAAAAATATAATGTTTAACCAGTTTTCTTTACATAATTAGCCTATATGAATGCTTTGCATTGATTATGTTATCAACTCCACCGTAATTATCAGCGGAGTTGTACCTCCCTTCTCGTATATATATATATATATTACTAAGGGTTCTTCACGGTATATATATATAGACTAAGGGTTCTTCACGGTATATATATATATACTAAGGGTTCTTCACGGTATATATATATAATAGGGTTCTTCACGGTATATATATCTATATATATATATATATTATATAATATATATATATATATATATATATATATATATCGTACCTAGTAGCCAGAACGCACTTCTCAGCCTACTATACAAGGCTCTATTTGCCTAATAAGCCAAGTTTTCATGAATTAATTGTTTTTCGACTACCTAACCTACCTAGCCTAACCTAACTTTTTCGGCTACCTAACCTAACCTAACCTATAAAGATAGGTTAGGTAGGGTTGGTTAGGTTCGGCCATATATCTACGTTAATTTAACTCCAATAGAAAAAATTGACCTCATACATAATGAATGGGTAGGTTTTCATTTCACAAGAAAAAAATTAGAGAAAATATATTAATTCAGGAAAACTTGGCTTATTAGGCAAAGCGGAGCTTGCATATAGTAGACTGAGAAGTGCGTTCTGGCTATAGTACGATATATATATATATGTCGTACCTAGTAGCCAGAACTCACTTTTGGCCTACTATGCAATGCCCATTTGCCTAATAAGCCAAGTTTTTCTGTAATTAATATATTTTCTCTAATTTTTTTCTTATGAAATGATTAAGCTACCCATTTCATTATGTATGAGGTCATTTTTTTTCATTGGCATTAAAATTAACGTAGATATATGACCGAACCTAACCAACCCTACCTAACCTAACCTAACCTTCTTTATAGGTTAGGTTAGGTTAGGTAGCCGAAAATGTGTAGGTTAGGTTAGGTTAGGTAGGTTAGGTTGTCGAAAAAACAATTAATTCATGAAAACTGGGCCTATTAGGCAAATCGGGCTTACATAGTAGGCTGACAAGTGCGTCTGGCTACTAGGTACGACATTATATAAATATCATAAATATATATATATATAATATATAGATATATATATATATATATATTATATATATTATCACATTCACTCAGTGTTCTTCAGGGTAATATAACAAACTTCTAGAGGTTGATTGGCCTTAAAACTATCACCACATCAACCAGCTGTGACTGATACGTCAGGCTGCGAGCAGCCGCGTCCAACAGCCTGGTTGACCAGTACCACAACCAGGAGGCCTGGTCGAGGACGGGCCGCGGGGACCCTAAGCCACGAAACGATCGTAAGGTAACCCCCATAGTTTATAATCTGAAATTATTAATCCAATTAATAGATTTAGAAGCTGAATTTGTAACCGAATAACTAGAAACAAAAACGTCCCCGAGCCAAGATGAACATTATTAAAAAAAATAAATGTAAAAACTGACAAGTTCCCCGAGTCCTCCCAGTAGCATGGAGGGTCACCAACGTGGTACAAACTTCGCCAAAAAGTTTATAATATCAACGTCATAATTTCCACGGAACAAGATTAATATCAAATGCAAGATAAAACATATAATTACGAACTGTAATACCAGTGATTTGGATGATTTCAACAGAACCTCAAAGCTTTACCAGCAAGTGTCATGACTGGAACATAATTTTGTTATATTTAAATTTACATAAGTCTCGAATATGGGTAGAATTATGATATATTCTCGAGCTTTATTAATGCGTTAACTCTTATAACACATTGGATTAGATGCCAAACATGTTGTTGAATTAGAGTGGAGTGCCTCAGAGTGAAGTGCCACAACGTGGAGGGCCTCAGAGTGGAGTGTTTTGGAAGCATGGAAAGTTGGAACATGTATTTGTTATTGTTTAGAAGATATTACCATATCTATAATTACTAACTATAGTTACTTTTTTTAACAACCTAGAGGGGTACCACCTCTGGTGTGCAAGTGTAGGGACCCATAGGGTCGGAGAAGAAAATAAAGATATTCAGAGAAGACCTTGTGGATCTCACTGAACACTTTGATATTTTCTATACCTGTACTATAGTTTCTATACTATATTTTCTTTACTATAGTTACTATATTTAGTATAAATAGATAGTTAACCCATTCCAGAAGCAGTCACTTTAGCTGTATGCTCACGGGTAAAAAATAATCATCCGCGTCCTCTTAGAAAGAACGTCGCTTTTCGCACGTATGCGTACCTAAGGCCAAAAATGTGTACTAGTAAAATGGAAAGCGGCTCACGAAAGTGACGTACTGTTCGTTTTCTTTTTGAGTCCTCTGTAAGTTAGGAGAGACCACTAAAATTAACCGTTTCCTCTAAGTTGAGAAGAAACCATAGGAGGACGGGCTGGGAAATAGAGGTTTAAATAATTTTCAGATAATCGTAACCTTACTTGAAAATATACATCAACAAATGGTAGACTGAGTGTACAGTGGAACACATTTGTCGTGATTTTATCATTATTGGTTATTAAAACACTTTTTAAAACGAAAAAACAAAAAAACAATCGTTCGTCTTCACGGACAGGGCGCTTTGCTAAATTAAGGAAAGTGATGAAGTGCCTTTATTTGCCAACAATTATATAAAAAAAAACAAAAACAGCTGGAATCAGGGAGAGAAGTGTACTATCAGGGGGGGGAAAGCGCAAAGTCATTACGACTATATAGCACTTGGAAGGGATCAGGATAAGGATTTGGAATGGGACGGGGGGGGGGGGGATGGTGCCCAACTACTTGGGACGGTCGGGGATTGAACGCCGACCTGGAAGAAGCGAGACCGTCGCTCTAACGTCAGCTCAAGTGGTTAGGCATCATTCCTCTTATATCCAAAGAACTTCAACTTTCTCGGAAATGTGGANGAATAATGTCTGAATAGGATAAGAAACACACACACACCACACCACACACACACACACACACACACACCACACACACACACACACACACGACCAACCCATAAGGTATTCCGGATCGCGCACCAATATGATGGCATGCATCAACAAATACGGATTGCAACTCCTCTCTCGCAAAGCTTGCATGTTCCATCTCTGTGCCCACCTCGTATAGGCAAACTTTATCCTAGTGTTTACCTTTAATCAGCTACGAGCGAGAGTTCTTCTGCTCCCAAAGCCCGGGGGCTTGGGAGCCTCAGCCTGGCTTATGATAATTCAAAAAAGGCTTTGCTTTGAGTCAGTTTTAGCTGACTTCTACATTTTACTACAACGTTTCTCAGCCAAATAGAAATTCTATTGTATTTTTTTTAAGTAATTTAACCTTAACTGCCGGATGTGAATTGCAAAAGAGGAGACCCAAGCACACACGGAGGGTCAGGAAGAGGTGTCACGTCAAGAGATGTCAGGCAGAAATGACAGTCACGTCAGGAGGAAGCTAGACAGTGTGACCAAGAGTGAGAGACATGTATACACACACACACACACACGCTGATTTAGTCACTAGTGTCCCAGCGATTCTCAGTCTCTTTCTGTCTCATTCCACCTATTTTCCAATCACGTTCTCACCTGTGGACCCCCCTAAGAGCATCTTCTCTCATTTGGAACCCTACAAATACCCTACGCCTCCCTCCTTCTCCTCTTCTCTTAAATGTTTGTCAACAAACGCACGTGTCAGAAACTCTGTAATTTTTATTCTCGGTTAAACCCGCCTGTAAATGAACGTTCATTCATGTCAACCCATTCATAAGAGGGGTCTTATGAATGGCGTTATGTCCATATTTTTTTAAAGAACTTTCCAACACGTAAGAACAAGGAAATTAATCTTGAGTTCTTTAATGATATTTTGATTTGGTTCTCGTGGCTCGCCCTTCTTGGCCTTTCGGTATAGTCCTGTGTACTTATTATTTTTATTATTAGTCATTTTTACTACTGATGTGGTTTTTATTTTTTGCTTCCATTTTTCTATTTTCATGAACATCTATATTTTTTAACCTTATGTTTGCACTTCTTTTGTATATGTTATAATTACCATTATTGGCATTAGACACTTCACAAATATATTTATTGATGACTAGTAATATTGTAATTTATAAATTTGAAGCACTTTAACCTCAGTTGTTGCTTAATGAATTATATACATGTCAGACAAGGTCAACATGGCTACAGGTACACAGGTCAGACAAAGGTCATCATGGCTACAGGTACACAGGTCAGACAAAGGTCAACATGGCTACAGGTACACAGGTCAGACAAAGGTCAACATGGCTACAGGTACACAGGTCAGACAAAGGTCAACATGGCTACAGGTACACAGGTCAGACAAAGGTCAACATAGCTACAGGTACACAGGTCAGACAAAAGTCAACATGGCTACAGGTACACAGGTCAGACAAAGGTCAACATGGCTACAGGTACACAGGTCAGACAAAGGTCAACATGGCTACAGGTACACAGGTCAGACAAAGGTCAACATAGCTACAGGTACACAGGTCAGACAAAGGTCAACATGGCTACAGGTACACAGGTCAGACATAGGTCAACATGGCTACAGGTACACAGGTCAGACAAAGGTCAACATGGCTACAGGTAACGGGAACACAAAGGCACAATACAAGTTTGCAACAAGCAAGACGTGCCTAAATAACTGATGGACTTACCAAAAATAGCAACGCTGATAATTTATTCAGAGATAAAAGCCAAGATTAATGGCAAAGTTCCTTTCGTTGGGAACTTTGATCAGTCCTGTGAATACTTGTCCTATGCTTTGTCGAAGGTTTGTGGGGGGGGGGGGGGGTCCAGCCTCTCCTGTTTACACCTGTTGTTGTTGTTGTTGTTGTTGTTTAAGATTCAGCTACTTGGAGCAAAAAGTTCCAAAGTAGCACGGGCTATGGTGAGCCCGTAGTAGACTTAACTGGCACAGGAGCGGGGCTGTAACTGATTTACACCTATTGGCCGCGTTAAAAATATCAACAGAGTTACGAGGTGAGGCTGAGTGAACTGCACCTCGCGTCACAGGGAGACATGATCACCACATACAAAATTCTAAAAATATCAGCACTAACTGATACCTAACCGAACCGAGACTAATGCCTTAACCTGACAATGTAGACGCGTAGACGTGTAGACAAACAGAAAACGGACGTTGTCGAATCGTCTGGTGTAAAATTCGACCACGGAATAGGGTGAGTTACGCATTTCACCTGATGCCTCTGTTCACTTAACAGTAAACAGGTACCTAGGAGTTTAAGCAACTGCTATGGGTGAAGGTCAGTTGCCGTCGATAGGGCTAAACAGGCTTCGTGTCCACGAGGACGATTTACTACAGTGACCCCTAAATCCCCCGCGCCCCCCCCCCCGACGGATGGCAGGGGCCTGGAACACGTCGCCAGGTAACGTAATGGACGCGAGGTGAGTGCGTTGTTTCAAGCGCAGGGGAGACAACTGTGCGAGTAATTCTGTCTGGAAATAACTGAAAGCTGGTTTTGCTTTTAAGCCTTTTCGAGGTTTCCACGAAATTTCACTTCTACCGTCCATCATCTTACGCTAATGTAATTCAATTTCCCCACCTCATTCCATTAGCAAAAACCTTGATTTAAAACAAAATTATTAGTACTCATATGACACGTGTACATAGTTAAACTGTCCAAATGATCGTTAGGTCATCCATTGTTGACCAGAAAATTATTGGATCAGATTCACGAAGCAGTTACACAAGTACTTACGAACCTGGGGCCAGATTCACGAAAGCACTTACGCAAGGACTTACGAACGTGTACATCTTTCCTCAATCTTTGACGGCTTTGGTTACATTTATTTAACAGTTTACGAGCATGAAAACTTGCCAATCAACTGTTGTGATTGTTATAAACAGCCTCCTGGTGCTTCGGAGCTCATTAACTGTTTAATAATTGTAAACAAAGTCGCCAAAGATTGAGAAAAGATGTACAGGTTCGTAAGTACTTGCGTAACTGCTTCGTGAATCTGGCCCCAGGTTCGTAAGTGATTTTGTAACTGCTTCGTAAATCTGGACCCAGGTTCGTAAGTGCTTGTGCAACTGCTTCGTGAATCTGGCCCCAGGTTCGTAAGTGCTTGTATAACTGCTTCGTGAATCTGGCCCCAGGTTCGTAAGTGCTTTTGTAACTGCTTCGAGAATCTGGCCCCAGGTTTGTAAGTGCTTGTGTAACTGCTTCGTGAATCTGGCCCCAGGTTCGTAAGTGCTTTTGTAACTGCTTCGTGAATCTGGGGCCCCTGACTCTGGCCTTACTCTACTATCTTTCTCATCAATCTGCTTGCCATTAGAGCTGAGTGGAAGGGCAGAACCGGTGCGCTTAAATAGTACATAGTATTTTGACGTATAAATCCTCCCCCCCCCCCTCCCTTGGCCCAACCACTTGGGCTGGGCGGTAGAGCGACGGTCTCGCTTCATGCAGGTCGGCGTTCAATCCCCGACCGTCCACAAGTGGTTGGGGCACCATTCCTTTCCCTCCCGTCCCATCCCAAATCCTTATCCTGACCCCTTCCCAGTGGTATATAGTCGCAATGGCTTGGCGCTTTCCCCCTGATAGTTCCCCCCCCCCTACCTTTAGGCCCCCAAAAAGTGGTGTAATGACAGCGGCTTGTCAAAATTGACGCCATGTCCCATTCGTGGGTGCAAGGTTAGTTCAGGGAGGTCAGGCAATTTAGTACATCAGTTTAGTGATGTTGTGGACTCAGTAGGTAGAGCGGCGGGCTATATGGTCGACGGTTCGAGTCTCTCATTGTCCGTGCCAAGGAAGGAAGGAAACTATCAGGGGAAAGTGCCAAGACATTACGACTATATAGCACTTGCAACGTGTCAGGATAAGGATTTGTGATGGGAAGGGGGGGGGAGGGGGAGAGGGGTTGAAATGTTATTTATCCACGGTGTGGTTAGCAAAATATATATCTATATCTATATATATCTTAGAGTTAACGAATAGGCGAATAGGCAGGACGGTCCTTGACCTACTCAAGGAGTGGCTTCTCCCCTCCCTCCCCCCCCTCATCAGGTTAGGGAAGGGGGGGGGTAGGGGAGGGCAGTAGGTAAGTGCGCGTGACGATCTTACCCCATTTACCCTCCCCCCTCTCTCCCTACACCTCCCTACCTCTCCCCGTCTCATCATGCAGACTAAATTGCATTGAGAAGCTTACCCTATGAAGGCGCGCGGGGTCGATACGGGAGCAATGTTTCTGTCTGTTCAAACACCCGTCTCTCCGCCCCGTCTGTCACCCCCGCGCCCATGTCACAGGTCGCCCACCCCACCCCACCCGTTCGAACCCCTGGGTGTGTGTGTGTACTGGAGGATGTAATCCATCATGCAAATTCATCTAAAGCCATCTAATATTTTTTTTTACGGGGGTTATTCATGCCCGTGTAATCTCTTGGGTGTCTTCATCAATCGTCAAATATGCTGCTCATCCTGTCTATCACCCGAATTTCTACCTGTTTTTTTTTGTCATTCACCTATCCACCGCTAATTCATCCGATGATTTAACGTATCCACCGACAACCATCCAACAGGTCAACCCATCCACCGTACTACAATCCACCAATCACTGATCCACCATATATTTCCAATCCCCCTATATTTCCAATCTGTTAACGGACACTTATTAATGAGCTGGATTAGTGGATTCCAAGCGAACTCGTTTAGCACAATAAGAATGTTATCAGATTAATTTTAGGGGTGGGGGTAGGGTGTCAAAATTAAGATTAAGAATAATAAGATACATCAAATCCGTAAAAGAATGATGTACTATGACGTATTATTACGTAAAAAAAGACCACTGTTTTATAAGGTTTCCATAAAGGTAGTTAAGTCAGATATATATATATATATATATATATATATATATATATATATATATAGATATTCTATATATCATATATATATATATATATATATATATATTATATATATATATATATATATATATATATATATATATGTGTATATCACGAAAATAAACACGTGATTAAAAATGTGACAATGTCAGACCACGGAGGAAAAATGAAACAGGAATTTCCTTAAGTACTTTCGTATATTAATACATCTTCAGAAGGAGTGATTTTACAGATGATTGATTGATGAAGATTAAGCCACCCAAAAGGTGGCACGGGCTGAATAGCCCGTAAGTGGTGGCCCTTTTGAGCCATTACCAGTATCAAGAGATGATACTGGAGATCTGTGGAGGCGCAACTGCGCCCTGCGTGACGGGAGATGTCTCCCGGACCAAATGGTGACCAAATGGTCTTTTCTATTCGATTGATTGATGAAGATTAAGCCACCAAAAGGTGGCACGGGCCATGAATAGCCCGTAAGTGGTGGCCTTTTGAGCCATCACCAGTATCAATAGATGATACAGGAGATCTGTGGAGGTGCAACTGCACCCTACGTGACGGGAGATGTCTCCCATGAATGTGTCCAAGATGAACATTAAGCCATCCAAAAGGTGGCACGGGCATGAATAGCTCGTAAGTGGTGGCCCTTTTGAGCCATTACCAGTATCAAGAGCTGATACAGATCTGTGGAGGCGCAACTGCACACTGCTTGACGGGAGATGTCTCCCGTTTTTTTTTTTCTTCCGATTTTACAGATCGAGTGCTGGACATAAATAGGCAGGAGAGAAAGGTAAAGTGAGGTGAGATACAATCGATTAAGTCACCCCAGAGATGGCACGGCCGATGTGAAAGGTAATTATAGCATACAATAGTAAATATATACCAATGAATTGTGAGACAAATGTGCTCCATGATCCTACTTAAATCGCCCTTTAATTGATCTATTTAAAAGTGGATGTTCTAATGTGATATAGACCTACTGCTAATGTTCCAAAGTTTACTTTCGTTCCTGTGTGATCTTGTATATTTTAGTCAGATTTTCTAAGTTATTTTGTCTGTTATAGTTTTTTTTTGCTTTTATATTTTTTATTTGGAAGAAGCTCATCTCCCACATTTCGGTGAGCATCGTCATGAATAATGAGACTGATAATCACGGCATAGAGTGGCATTTGGCTTCTTGTCGTTATCAGATGGTATTTATGTATGATTGCCTTAATAATTCATAGATTGATCTAATGCAACAATACCTGTAAGAGGGCCAATGTGCTTTCATTATAGATGCTCACCGAATTGATGGGGCGAGGGCTTCTCAATAACAAATTGTAAAGCACCGAATAACAGAAATAATGGAACTGCTTTGATACAGATCACAAAGAAAGTAATTTGACATTAGAGTGGTCTATATAACTTAGACAATTTTTAATAGATACAATTAAAGGGCGATTTATGATAGGATCATTGGAGCACATTGTCCTCACTAATCATTTGTATATATTTAACTATTGTATGCTGATAATTACTTTACGGGTCGCCGTGCCATCTCTTGGTGACTTAATCGATTGTACTCACCTCACTTTACCTTTCCTCCTGCCTATTTATTCCAGGACCGATCTGTAACATCATCTCCTTCTGGAAGTTGTATTAATATACGAAAGTTATTTAAGGAAATTCCTGTTCATTATGTTCCTCCGTGGTCGGACATGTCTTGATATATATATTATATATATAATATTATATTTAGATATATATAGATATATATATATATATATAATATATATTATATGGACTATGCAATTCAAGCTGTTTTCCTGCTGTCAGGAGGGTCTTAGACCCGAGGGAAAATTATTGTACCAAGTTCTTCGATGTCATCACTATGAAAGCCAATCCAACCTAATCCACTAATCTTAAACCTAACCCACAGCCTAATCCTAAACCTAACCGCAGCCTATCATCACCTCATTTAACACAAGTACGATAACAATTTCGTGGTTATATCTGTGGTGCGCGAGGCGTGAACGTCACTATGACATATAAGGCATAGTTTCGAGGCCTGTTCTGCTCTTTGCGCAATTGGATACACAAACGTCCACCACGCCCCCCCCCTTCCTCTTCTCTTAAATTGTTTGCCAACTTATAAAAAAAAGGTCGCCTGTTTTGGTGATATATGAATCCACTAGCACTTGTCACGACTCCAAAATATTTTCAGTTTGCCAGAATGACTTTATTGAGTCTAGACATCAACGTTTGTGGTTTTTAAATGTCATTTGTGTTGGATTCATGACACCTCCTTCGTTTATTTTCTGCCTCAACCTTGTCAGCGGTTGGCTACACTACTGGTACACACTGCTCGGTCTCTAGATTTGCCTCCCGCCCAACAAAATTAACTCCAACTTTTTAGCCTCACTAGAAACATTTAAGCAACCGACCTAAACTCTCGGGTCCAATACACAGAAAACGTGAATATTTGGTAAAGTTGTTACGTTGTAACTAATAGGTACGCGTTTTTGTTTTGTTTTTTTACTTACTAAATAGTCCATTATTAAGAGGTGTACTGGTTGACAAGTAAACTACTATTGTTCAAACAGTTAGCCACTGATTTCATACTCCAACACAGTGGCAGACTCTTTCCACTATTTTTCCCAAATGTGGGTGAACTATTTCCCAAAAATGTATAGGCCTTTTGGAACTGTCCTAATCAGAACATTATTATATTTCCATAACATGTCCAACCACTTGGGCTGAACGGTAGAGCGACGGTCTTGTTTCATGCAGGTCGGCGTTCAATCCCTGACGGTCCTAGGGGATGGGCACCATTCCATCCCCCGTCCCATCCCAAGTCCTTATCCTGACCCCCTTTCCAAGTGCTATATAGTCGCAATGGCTTGGCGCTTTCCCCCTGATAGTTCCTTCGCCGCCATAACATGTTTTTGTAATTTTTCTTAAGTAGCGCATAAAGTGTTTCTACACTAATCGGGCACGAGTGAAAACTTTTAAACAATGTGATCAATAGGATTACCACTTTAACGTTAAAGAGCTCCTTTTTCTGATTTTGGGTCCTTATTTATATCCCTTAAAGAAGAAGTCCCTTCTGACTTGAGCTTATTTATATCCCTTAAAGAAAAGTCCCTTTACTGATTGGCTTATTATATCCCTTAAAGAAAAGTCCCGTGTTTCTGATTACTTATTTTGAGTGTCGTTATGGTAGATTGTTAATGACCCTTAATGCCCATTATCATCGTACCGTCGAGTACTGGCCATTAGTGTCCCCATTCCACTCCATCGGGTATTGGGGTCCTCAGAGAAAGTGTTGGATTGCAAAGTATTAAAAGAGGTATGTGCAACTGGTTCCAAAAGAAAAAGAATATCCCAGTCTGGTTAGGTACGTCACCGAGTGTGTTGCGGGGTGGTGGCTACTGGCGCTTCGGGTGGCCGCCTAGTGCACGTGAATCAAGCTGGTGGATCAGGTTGTATGGAACCTAGTTGGGCTTGGATCAATCTGCATGGGAAACTGGGGATGGAGGCGGTGGCCTTGCCACCGTGTGAGAAACCACCAAAAATGGGGCATAGTTTGCTGGCACCTATGCCCCGGGTACCTAGCAGTTAAAATAGGTACCTGGTATTAGTCAGCTGTCACGGGCGTTTCTGCGGGTGGAGGTTGGGTCGAGACCGGGCCGCGGAGACACTAAAAAGCAACTCCCGAACCGAATAACACCAATAAATAACCAATGAAAATAACAAAATAAAAACAGCATCAAAACCGGCAGTATTAACGTCTGAAATAACTCGCATTTTCCGGCCATGTAACCGGTCAACTAACGGTAAAATGTCGTTGAATACAATGTAACAACCGGAATTATAACGTTTGCATCAAGCCTATGAAGGAACAGACAATTGAACCACGGAAGTGGAGTGAATGTCTGTGATAAATGTTTTTTGTGTGAGGGATAATGCAGATAATTTTAAAAGTAAATGGCTCTTCCTTTGTACAACTTATCCTCTCGTAAAGGTTTTTGCGCGCCAGCACCTGTTTTTATAGTACAGAAATGCCTACGTTGCCTTGGGTGATGGGTCATATTGGGGCCCTTTGGTGCCTTGGAAAGGTCACGGGACAGTTAACATGAGACAAAACAAGACATTATTCAAAATAACAATCGAGTCCTCAAAAAACAAAAAGGACAGGGGTCCTGCAGCCCACTATACAAGAGCAAGGAGACCAACCCCCCCCACCTAAACCAAAATAGGGGAAGGAGTCAAGAGTTTACTGACAAAGGTAAAGTGTAATTCAGAGCGTACCTTTCCATGGTATGTATTGACTGTCGGAAGTATACGCTGAGAGAGAGAAGAGAGAGAGAGAGAGAGGTGTTGTGTGGGGGGAGTTTTTTTTTGTAAGAGAGAGAGAGAGCAGAGAGAGAAGAGAGAGGGAAAGTGAGAGAGAGCGAGGAGATGATGGCCGGAGCGAGCGAGTCTCGGGATGAGCTCGCTCGCGCTGCGCTGCGCGACCGCGAGCTCGCCTGTAGAGAGAGAATATATCCTTCACAACTTCTACCACTATTCAGACCACCATCCAGCCACCGCTACCACCACTACACCATCCCAATACCCACACTGCTTACATCACAATGATCAAATAATTATTATTTGTATAATTATTATATTATTAGTGGTATAAAAGGCCTAAGGCCGAGTACTGGAACCTGTCGAGGTCTGATACGAGGGCAGCATGTGTTGTGCCCCCTAGAACACCATCTCGCAAACCGTTTTACACCCAGGTGTCCAGTAAACTGCTTGGCAAACGGGGGCTAAAACAGATTGGTCCCCCAGCAGTCCCTCCCGCCATAGGACTCGAACTTGGCTCGTCCTTACTGACGAGATATATATCACTAGAACTCTTTGGACTCGGCCAGGATTCGAACCCATGCCGTCCAGGATCACGCGTAAACACGTAACACAGTAACTGTGTGACCACCGCACCAATGATCGGACGATCATTGGTGCGGTGGGTACGGTACTGTGGTACGTTTGGCGTGATCCTGGACGGCATGGGTTTCGAATCCTGGCCGGGTCCAAGAGAGTTCTTAGTGATTATATGGCCTTGCGCGTTCATACAAACATATTCTCACACACCACACACACATATATATATATATATATATATATTATATTATATCTCTCTCTCTCTCTCTCTACATCTCTCATATGTGTGTAGTGTGTGTGTTGTGTGTGTGTGTGGTTGGTGTGGTGTGTGTGTGTGTGTGTGTGTGTGGGGCCAGCGAGGGGTGGCCACACTCCACGCGTGGCCAAAGAGTGCCGGCATATCGATCGATTCTCCCCTGCCAATCGACCTCAATTATTCATAAACAAACTTTCTATACCTTTCCCATTTCTTCCGTCCGTACCCCATGACCACACGAAAATATTTCACACCTCCCGGAGGCCTACAAATCTGCCCACCTCATCTGTCCAGAGCTGGTCTCAGTGGATAAGCTTAGAAAGACCATTCAAGCTTCCGCCAACTCTCTTTGATACTCAGATCGATCCCCTGGCATGTTCTAGGACTTGTTCTGTGACTAGTATGCGCCACGAGGGTTGCCGGGGGATGGTTGGTAACCCGGGTGGAAGCATAGGAGTGGTTATAGTACTGAACTGCCAGGTTTATGGTTCTTCGGCGGACTAGGTTCTCGAATCCTGGAGACGGGTATATATATATAATATATATATATGATATTATATATATTATATAATATATATATATATATATATATATATATATCAAAAGCCTGATGTCCAGATAATACAACTGAAAACTCACACCCCAGAAGTGACTCGAACCCATACTGCCCAGGAGCAAAGCAACTGGTAGTACTACAGGGACGCCTTAATCCGCTTGACCATCACGACCGGACATAAGGAAGTGATAGCCTGAGCTATTGAACACTCACTTCCCCGCCGCACTGGGTGGTAATCTTGGCTTACAACCTCCAAGGTAAGGCCAGCTTCGGCTGATCACTCCTTATGTCGGTCGTGATGGTCAGCGGATTAAGGCGCCCTGTAGTTACCAGTTGCTTTGCTCCTGGGAGTATGGGTTCGAGTCACTTCTGGGGTGTGAGTTTTCAGTTGTATCTAGTCCTGGGACCATTCAGGCTTGTTTGCATATATATATATATATATATATATATATATATATATATATATATATATATATATATATACCTGAATTTATCTCACGGCCACTATATGTCTTTAAGTGGTAAGGACGGGGGACAGGAAGCCAACGGTGTGTCAAAGGTACCCATATTGTTCCTGTGGATTTTTTTCCCAGCTTGATTTACAGTTGAAGCAATGTCTTTCTATTTACGGCTTCAGCAGGTAGGAGGTTCCATTGGTTTAAAACCCTGTAGGTGAAAAAGTAACTTTCTTGTTTTCTCTCTCCTCTTTGATTATTCGTTGAGTTTGAGGTTAATGTTACTTGTTTGTGCTACAGTTGATCTTTAAAAGGAGAGGTATGTATTAATGTCCTGAAATTTGTTCAGTATTTTAAAGATATGAGATCAGCCTTGTCATGTCTGGTTTGAAGCGATGTTGGGCTCATGGCCCTCAACCCTTCCTGGTATGAGGGATGACTCTTAAATGATTTCTATGTTGCACTTTCTCCAAAGGAAATCTGTCCTTTTGAAGGCAGGGTCATTATGTTTGGAGGCATTAGTCCAGATGGGCGCGCACCAGCGACTTGTAAAGTTGAATAACAACTTTCTTGGTCCAAGAGGTTGAAAGTTCGGTTGACTACTGCTAGGATATGGTTGGATTTTTGCCTGCACCTCCAACTTGTGCCCAATCACTTGAGCTGGACGGTAGAACGACGGTCTTGCTTCATGCAGGTCGGCGCTCAATCCCCGACCGTCCACAAGTGGTTGAGCACCATTCCTTCCACCCTTCCCGTCCCATCCCAAATCCTTATCCTGACCCCTTCCCAGTGCTATATAGTCGTAATGGCTTCGTGCTTTCCTCCCTGATAATTCACTTCCTCCCACGTGTTGTGCAACTTTCAATGATTAATGGATCAAGACTCCTAGGTCTATTTCTTCATCAATCAGCTGCATGATTAGGGAGCCGGTCGGCCGAGCGGACAGCATACTGGACTTGTGATCCTGTGGTCCCGGGTTCGATTCCGGGCGCCGGCGAGAAACAATGGGCAGAGTTTTTCTTCACCCTATGCCCCTGTTACCTAGCAGTAAAATAGATACATGGGTGTTAGTCAGCTGTCACGGGCTGCTTCCTGGGGGTGGAGGCCTGGTCGAGGACCGGGCCGCGGGGACACTAAAGCCCCGAAATCATCTCAAGATAACCTCAAGAAGATGATGGTGGTGGTGTTGTTGGTATGTTGTGATGTTCATCGTTATCCCTTAACATGCCACGTCATGCATATTTCATAATTGAAAATCATTGACCAGTTGTCAGACGATTTGTAAGGATCAGGTAAGCTCTTTGTAAGAGCTCAATATTATTTTCGCTTCCTACTCGACTACAGATCTTACAGGTGCCATCTGTGAACATGGATAGTGAGAGCAATCAGTCGGTGTTCAACTATTGCAAGCACAATCAAGCGAGTACATACAAACACCAAGAATTTGAAACATTCCTGGTGTTTCAAATTGATTTTGAAATCAAACAATTTTTCGATTGCTTGCTTGGTGAAGCAAGTAATCGAAGAAAAACACACACAAACACAGCTGAAGGAGAATGAACACACAGTGAAGCAGATATATCTACAGCTTCCGCCATCGGAATAACATCAAACATCAACATTTTCCACCATAACAACACATAAAAAAAAAACACTTAATTATCCACCAACTACTGTGAATACGTGTAATGAACTGCCTTCCTGTCAAGTAGAAAGGCAGTCCCGATACAGCAATTGACTGGGTTACAGCCCTGTAGTTCCCCACACGTCAATCCCCACCACCACCAAACAACCCCAACACACAGGTATAGATTCACGATCAATGCTTCTAATTACCACGACAAAGGATATGGGGCAACCGGACGGGCCATTACTGACTGGCGGCACCTGCTGCAGTATTGACCTTAATGAGTGGTGACCAGAGGGCGCGGGAGGTCAATATGTACTTGGGAATGTGAGGATAAGATGCTGCTGTATGAGTGAAGGAACGCTGTCCAACAAGGGGGCCATCGGGGATCGAACTCAGACCCTGTGAAATAAGCGAAGCGGTCGTTGTATTGACTAAACCCAAGTGGATACGCCAAAGGGGGGGGGGTGACCGATGACCATTATAACCACTGTGCGTTCAGTAGGTTGATGATTGATGAAGCTTAAGCCACTCAGGAGGTGGTATGGGCATGAATAGCCCTTAAGTTCTTCAGGTGTGCACTACAATATTCTGTAGTGTACACCCCATTACATTTCCACATTACATGAAAATAATATTTTCAAACATTTTAAGACCAAAGCAAAAAATTCCGGTCAACTGCAAATTTCTGTAAAAAATTTAGATATGTGAGTATAAATTTTAAAGCTGTTTTGAATTAAAATAAAATATGGGAGATTCTTGTGCGGGATTTGTGCCTTTGGCTGACTCGCTCTGCCTTATTCATTTGATAAATGGGATTCACATGAATCAGATGAATGTGATTCACATTTTGGCTTCAGTAAGATTACACCAGATGTGTATGTGTACATGTGTGTGTGTGTGTGTGTGTGTGTGTGTGTGTGTGTGTGTGTGTGTGTGTGTGTTACAATTCCTGTGCGTTGGTAAATCTTTCTGATAGTTCTGTTTTGATTTTAACACCACATAACACTGCCCGACTTAAACAGCTGCAGGAGCTCCCCATGCCGGTGATTTTCTATTGGCAATCCTCCAATGCATTACAATTTGCATTGTAATGCAAATGTTCATTACCTGTAGCCATGTTGACCTTTGTCTGACCTGTGTACCTGTAGCCATGTTGACCTTTGTCTGACCTGTGTACCTGTAGCCATGTTGACCTTTGTCTGACCTGTGTACCTGTAGCCATGTTGACCTTTGTCTGACCTGTGTACCTGTAGCCATGTTGACCTTTGTCTGACCTGTGTACCTGTAGCCATGTTGACCTGTGTACCTGTAGCCATGTTGGCCTTGTCTGACCTGTGTACCTGTAGCCATGTTCACCTTTGTCTGAAATGTGTACCTATAGCCATGTTGACCTTGTCTGACATGTATATAATTCATTAAACAACAACTGAGGTTAAAGTGTTTCAAATTTATAAATTACAATATTACTAGTCATCAATAAATATATTTGTGAAGTGTCTAATGCCATAATGGTAATTATAACATATACAAAAGAAGTGCAAACATAAGGTTAAAAAATATAGATGTTCATGAAATAGAAAAATGGAAGCAAAAAATAAAAACCACATCAGTAGTAAAAAGGTGACAGAAACTCTGTAATTTTTATTCTCGGTTAAACCCGCCTGTAAATGAACTTTCATTCATGTCAACCCATTCATAAGAGGGGTCTTCTGAATGGCGTTATGTCCATATTATTTTGTAAAGAACTTTCCAACACGTAAGAACAAGGAAATTAATCTTGAGTTCTTTAATGATATTTTGATTTGGTTCTCGTGGCTCGCCCTTCTTGGCCTTTCGGTATAGTCCTGTGTACTGTATTTTTATTATAGTCATTG
>WNGS01167840.1:6334724-6353049 GCA_020271785.1 Procambarus virginalis | reverse complement strand
TATCATTCAAAACTGAAAACAGGTCAGGATTGATGTCTGTTTGCAATGTACACACAAAGTTAACCTGTAAAGCCATATCTTTCAAGGAATTACTACAGGGTGAAGTTTGTTGCTACGGTAATATACCGTGAGGCTACTCCATGTGGTGGGGTTAGTTCGGTGAGGGTGGTAGTGGTGTAAAGTCCTTATACGAGGCTTTGTCTTCCATTGACATTATTGATTTGCAAGTTGGTCAGTTAGTTCTTGATGTTATTAGTTCGTGAATGAAGCCAAAACCTAATCTAATCCCATGTGGTTAGACCTGTTCCAATGGTCATCAAAGTCTCAACGCTAAGAACCAATGGCAACCCATCAACGCTGGGAACCACCACAAACCCTAATGATGTAGAGTGTAGAGCAACTAAGGTAAATCAAAAGAAGTTGCTAGGGGCAGTGTAACCTCATAGCATTTGTGAGGCCATGTCAGTTTCGTTATTCTCAAACATGTGAAATATTTAATTCAAAACTATTTGAATATCCCCTAAATTTTACATTAAAGAAAACCCATACCTAAGAATTGATCAAAGAAAATGAGTTTACCATAAACTTTTTATACTGAAACCCAAATTTATAACTCAATCAATTGAAACTTGAGCATATTCTCTGTTTCAGAATAGATTCATTTACCTCTTTACAAGTTTACTATTATTCAAACCATAATATACTTCCAGACCATCAGAAATATCTAGATGACTATCAAAGTGGTCTAAGAGGAAGTAAACTAATATTTTTTTTATTGAATCGATATCTACAAAATTCTATAAATATACCATATATTGCACTTCAAAGAAATACTTCAGTTTTTATATAAACTACTACTTAAACATCACGAATTTAAACATTTTTCAAGTCCAATTATTGTTTTAAAGTTAATATGAAATTTTTTTGTTCATTTTTGTTATATGACAATAAAATGTTGGTTTTAGCCAAAATAAATATAATCATGCGCACCTCGCAGAAATAAACCTTTGTATAATATTTAAAATATAAAAACGAATATATTCTATAACATTTATTAATACATATCAATTAATCCAATGTTTGTGTGTGTTTACGTGAAGCCAATGAGGCCTAACTTGGCTTGACCTGGCTTGGTCTGGTCTGGTCTGGTCTGGCCTGACCTGGCCTGGTCTGGCCTGGTCTGGTCTGGTCTGGCCTGACCTGGCCTGGCCTGGCCTTGGCAGAGCCTGGCATAGCATACCCTATTCTACCCCTAACCAGACCTACTCTAGCCTAGTCTAATATTCCTGGGAGACGCCTAATTAGCACTCTTCCAGGCGAATGTTCCTGTAATCATACCTGACATTTTAACGGACTGACCTTCAGTCCAACCGCCCTGCCGATAAAATATTGATTCAAATGAAAGGTCGTCGAACGAATTTAGTGCTGGCAAGAAGGCAAAAACTTTCTGTTGTCGTTCTGCTGGGACACACACCAGTTGTAGCAGTTTAAGTTAGTTACGGTTAATACCGTTACCCTGTTTGAATATTTGAATATTCAAAAACAGACACTTCGCAGGAAGGGAAAGGGGATGCTTGCACATATTAATATGGCGCTACTATATATATATATATATATATATATATATATATATATATATATATATATATATATATATATGCGAACAAGTCTGAATGGTCCCCAGGACTATATGCGAATGAAAACTCACACCCCAGAAGTGACTCGAACCCATACTCCCAGGAGCAACGCAACTGGTATCTACAGGACGCCTTAATCTGCTTGACCATCACGACCGGACAAAAGGAAGTGATAGCCGAAGCTATATGAACCACTTCCCCGCCGGCACTCGGACGGTAATCTTGGGCATAGCATTTTATCAAATCACCTCATTCTTTGGGACAACACGTGAGGAACACAACATTCAGGCTTGTTCGCATTTATATATATATATATATATATATATATATATATATATATATATATATATATATATATATATCATTGGTATTCGTTCCAATGGGTGGACTGGCTGTAAGCAGCAACACATACAGAAATAAATCTGAACGCTATAACTCACATTCAGGAAATATAACGATACTAGCAGAGTAAACATGAACCTTTCTGAGACAATGCATCCGCGCTGGAGTCGGGCACGCATGTGAAGAAGTTCGATTAAATTCCGAAAATTGCATTTTATATGTGAAGTTTTATCGGATATGGATTAGAGTATCGGTTGTGCGACTAACTCGCTTCTTGCGTTCGATTCTCGATGGTTCAAATTGGTCGGCCACTGTTCCCCCACTCTGTTCTCACGGCGCTTCTATGTGATATGTATTCGTACTGGATCGTACGCATACGATCGAAAAGCGACGTTCTTTGTAGGAGGACTGGTTGAATAAACATTGGGGTAGTGAGTGTTTATGGGAAATCCAGATATCAGAATTCAATCCCACTCAGAACATATAATTGGGTCTGGAGCGGCCCCTATGACACAAATTTGATATGTATACTTTACCTAATATATGTAACGAACGTAAATATGTCAAACAATTTACAAATACAGAATAATTTCATATACAAACTGACCTGCAATGCTTTGGTAAACAAACACACGCGGTCATGTTTACTCTTGGACGCCTAGCGTATTCCATTACGTTATTTATTTGTATGAATGACCGAGAAATATTTAAATATCTTAGGTGTTTTTCTCTCTCGGTGGGTTCTTATTCCACTTTCTTCCGTTCATGCTCGTGTTCGATTTATACCGGTAATATAAGAACATAAATTAGGTAAATTCAAGAATATAAATTTACAGCGCTTCTGGAGCACTTTCCACCCCTTGTGGCCCCCCCCCTCCCCCTACCCTCACTGGAAGGGTATTAGGTGCGTAATATAAGAAAAAATTATAGTGTTTCAAAATGATAAGTGAAGTTATAAAAAAAAATGAGTAATAAAAATTGGTAACTGGGTATTTGTGTGTGTGTGTGTATTTACTATTTGCATATACTCTGTGTGTGTTTGCAGAATCGAACTTTTAGCTCTTCGACTCCGCCCGTCTAACCAATCTATTTTCGTCTATTATGTCTACTACATTTATTTCTCTCTAACACACACATACACATACCCAGGAAGCAGCCCGTAACAGCTGTTTAACTCCCAGGTATCTATTTACTGCTAGGTGAATAGGAGCACCAGGGCAAAAGGCTGTCCACTCAGCCGCGAGGCCACGCACACACGCATACACACACAGGATGTGTGTTTTCACATACATATAGTCAACTATATGTACTTGCATCAGCTCCTGGTGTCTCACTACTCAGTAGCCTGGGGCCTATTGTAGTTACTACTGACACCCTTTCTTCCTGTATACTTACTCTTGATACAACATATGTATATGCAGTCTTAACTACATATGCAGTTAGACTCGCCCTATTTAGTTCATTCTTGCTCCCTACTTTTACATTGAAGAAGGGGATTCCTTACATCATTATAGCCAATTTGAGTTTCTAGTTTCCACCCAAGCCTCTTGCGCTGTCCCCTGTTCACTTCAGCTCTGTTAAACTGAACAATGTTTCTAAGAATCTTATATATCGTAATCATTTCTCCGCTTTCATTTCTAATTTTACGGTGTAGTAACTATATAGCCTTCATGGCTTGGTGCCTTCTTTTGATCATTTATATTCTAGTGAAGTGAAATCTATTTCACTCAGCCTTTGTATGTTACAAGTTACGGGGATTGTCTAGTTCCCCTCCAAGTACGTGTTCCAATCGCGAGCGATGTGTTCTAGAGGTGATAGCATCGTTAGTCAGGTACCTGAGAGCTGCATGAATGTTTGTCTGTTTAACACGCACGGCTGATGTTATCTGGTAAATATTTACCTACGGAAATAGGTTAGAGGGTTGCATCTATTTCTAGATGCTATTTCTCTTGTGTGTGTGTGTATGTACTCACCTAGTTGAGCTTGCGGGGGTTGACCTTTGGCTCTTTGGTCCCGCCTCTCAACTGTCAATCTACTGGTGTACAGATTCCTGAGCTTCTCGAGCTCTTTCATATCTACATTTGAAACTGCGTATGGAGTCAGCCTCCACCACATCACTGCCTAGTGCATTCCATTTACTAACTACTCTGATACTGAAAAAGTTCTTTCTAATGTCTCTGTGGCTCATTTGGGTACTCAGCTTCCACCTGTGCCCCCCTTGTGCGTGTTCCATTCGAGATAATTCATCTTCGTTTTCTCTGTCAATTCCCCTGAATATTTTGTATGTGGTTATCATGTCTCCCCGAGCTCCTCTGTCTTCCAGCGACGTGAGGTGCAGTTCACGCAGCCTTTCTTCATAGCTCATGCCTCTTAGATCTGGGATAAGCCTAGTTTCATACCTCTGAACTTTTTCCAGCTTCGTCTTGTGGTTAACAAGGTACGGGCTCCATGCTGGGGCTACATACTCCAGGACTGGCCTTACATATGTGGTTTACAAGGTTCTGAAGGATTCCTTAGTGTGTGTGTGTAATTACACCCCCCTAATTAAATGTAATGATTATTTTCATATTTTCCTTAACATATTTACGTTTAAATTTGTGTAGCAATCGGATTTTACCATCTTCATCGAGTCCGCTCCATCTATTTACGACTCTTAAACTTAAGAAGTTCCTCCTGACATCTGTGTCACTCAGGCTGATCCTTGGCCTTACGTGCTATATCGTTCTCACAATGTTGCTCTCCCCCTCCTCTCTTGCATGTATATGTCTTTCACTGTGTTCTTTTTTTCCCCTGCACCCACACCCTCCCTTCTGCCCTCCACACCCGCCCTCTTTTACCCGTCCCAACCCCGCCCACACCCGCCCACACGTGCATTCCCACTAACAAGGCTAAGAGGAAATGATGAACCAGAGACACTGGGCTCATTATTCACTCAAAATTGAGCAGACAGCGAGCGAAATGAATACCGTCATTCTTACGGAACGAGCCCTGACTGCGTCAGAGTGCTTTATCGATACATAGAACAAGTAGGAGAGGTGTTAGGATGGAAGAAAAAGGCTCAAAGGTAAAAAACACTCTGGATTAAGGACATTCTAGAGGAGGTAGAAAGGGAGACTAAAGTAATCCGAGGCAACAGAAAATGTTGTCGCATCTCTCCAATAACCTTTCCGAAGGTTCAGTAAAAGGGTCTTAGGAAGCAAAACTAAAGAGCAAGAAGCCTCGGGGAATAGTAAGGAGAGTGCGTCATTGAGAAGAAGCATGAGGCAGCAGTTCTTCCTCATGCAGAGGACTTGCTGCCTCTTGATAAGGCCATTACAGTCTTGTGTGTCACCGGCGTCGACCCACGCCTCCTTTTAAGTCAACACAGCAACTCAGAAAGGTTCTGAGATTTGCCATAAGGTTAGTACCCAAGATACATGGCTGGAAAAATGGGAACACAAGGTTGGTACCTAAGCTATAGGGCTGGAATTTTGAAGCGCCAGGTTGGTACCTAAGCTATAGGGCTGGAATTTTGAAGCGCCAGGTTGGTACCTAAGCTATAGGGCTGGGCCCAGATTCACGAAGCAGTTACGCAAGTACTTACGAACCTGTTCACCTTTCCTCAATTATTGATGGCTTTTATTAAACAGTTTACAAGCATGAAAACTTCCCAATCAACTGTTGTTATTGTTATAAACAGCCTCCTGGTGCTTCGGAGTTTATTTACTGTTTAATAATTGTAAACAAAGCCGCCAAAAATTGAGGAAAAGATGTACAAGTTCGTAAGTGAGTGCGTAACTGCTTCGTGAATCTAGGCCCTGGGATTTTGAAGCACCAGGTTGGTACCTAAGCTATAGGACTGGGATATAGATATACCAGACTAGTCCCCAACACAGAAAGTCTGGGATATGGAAATCAAGCACGAGTTACAGCCCCGCTCCTGTGCCAGGTAAGTCCACTACGGGCTCACCGTAGCCCGTGCTACTTGGAACTTTTTTGTTCCGAGCTGCTGAATCTAAAACAACTGGAATCAAAGGTTGGGATTCACAAAGCATTTGCGTGCTCCCTTACGAGACTCGTACATCTTCACAGTACACAATCACGGCAGCGTATAATCTTTATTTACTAAACAGTTGCTGTGTTTTCAAACTCTGCGAGGTCGCACTGCCAACTGTTATTGTTATGGGTAACCTCGTAGTGCTTAAGAGTTCGTAAACTGTTTAATAAACACGGACTGTGCTGTTATGATTGAGGAAAGATGCACTGGTTTCGTGCACTTAAGTACTTGATGAATATTATCTCAGGTTATCCTCCAAGATATGGTGCTTGGGATATGGGGGACACGCTATTAGAACTAAATTTCACAATTCAGCGACGTCGACGACACACAGAGGACATGACCACAGCATATAAAATACTTAGAAAATAAATTTACAAGTCCGAACTCAATTTATTTTAATAGGCGAGACACAAGACGGATGAAAATAGTGTGGATCGCAGAGGCTTCATAATAGATTAAGAGGCGGGGCCCGGGAGCCGAGACTCGATAAATGCAAGCATTGTTAAGTGCAAACTCAGTGATCACATGTTTCATAGTTCAAGTGTTTAGTGTCAAGTGTGTCACCTAGTTGTGTTTGCGGGGGTTGAGCTCTGCTCTTTCGGCCCGCCTCTCAACTGTCAATCAACTGTTACTAACTACTAACTAATTTTTTCATTTTTTTTCTCATTCTTCACACACACACACACACACACACACACACACACACACACACACACACACACACACACACACACACACACACACACACACACAGGGGCCAGGTAGCCTGGTGGATAGCGTGCAGGATTCGTAATTCTGTGGCGCGGGTTCGATTCCCGCACCCGGCAGAAACAAATGGGCAAAGTTTCTTTCACCCCGAATGCCCCTGTTACCTAGCAGTAAATAGGTACCTGGGAGTTAGTCAGCTGTCACGGGCTGCTTCCTGGTGTGTGTGTGTGTGTGTGTGTGTGTGGTGTGAAAAAAAATAGTTAGTGTAGTTAGTAAACAGTTGATTGACAGTTGAGAGGCGGGCCGAATGAGCAAAGCTCAACCCCCGTAAAATACAACTAAGTGAATACAACTAAGTGAATACACACACACACACAGGAAGCAGCCCGTGACAGCTGACTAACTCCCAGGTACCTGTTTACTGCTAGGTAACAGGGGCATCAGGGCGAAAGAAACTCTGCCCATTTTGTGTCTGCCATCACCGGGGATCGAACCCGGACCCTAGAATTACGAGTCCAGAGCGCTGTCCCCCTCAGCTATCAGGGGCCCCAAGTGTGTCACATGTCACGATTACAGTGTCAAGCGTGTGTCACAAGTCATAGCTGGAGTGTCAAGCGTGTGTCACAAGTCATAGCTGGAGTGTCAAGCGTGTGCCACAAGTCATAGCTGGAGTGTCAAGCGTGTGTCACAAGTCATAGCTGGAGTGTCAAGCGTGTGTCACAAGTCATAGCTGGAGTGTCAAGCGTGTGTCACAAGTCATAGCTGGAGTGTCAAGCGTGTGTCACAAGTCATAGCTGGAGTGTCAAGCGTGTGTCACAAGTCATAGCTGGAGTGTCAAGCGTGTGTGACAAGTCATAGCTAGAGTGTCAAGCGAGTGTCACAAACACCTGGACAGCTGTGACAGCTCACACATGGCTTACCTGTGAGTGGCAAGAGGTTGGGCTGGGCAGCCAGACTCGACACACTCCAAGGAGTAAAGCTAGACACTCGAGGCTGTCTTTGAAGTGCCTTGGCCTGGAAAGGTCGTCTGTGTGGGGGTGGGTGGGGAGAGGGGGAGTGTCAGAGTGGCACCCCCCACACACACACACACACCTGTTGATCCTGGCACTGACAGTGATCTTCCAACACTGACTTGAGGTGTTGAAAGCCACTTTCTCAGCTGTTCTTATCTCTAGGGAACACAATTTGTAATATTTAATAAGTGAATGGGTAAGAAGCGTGATGGATAGAGTGGGTAGGACTGGGTCGTGTGGCTGTAGGAATAGGCTCGTAGGCGCTGTGAGCGTGCGCGCAGGCACGCGCGACCCCTCGTAGGGAGAGGGGTCGCAAGAAACAAGGGAAGGAGGGCGTAGGTATGGGTCGTATGGACGTGGAAGGGGTTCCCCAACTTGCGTTGAGGGGGGAAAGGGAGGGTAGAATCCGCGCGACCCGTCCCCTAGCTAATGGAGTGTGGCACTAGAGGAGGCCAGGCACTCTGGTGCCTCTAACCCCTCACTGCCCTCCTCCCCTCCCCGTCTCTCACTCCACCTGTCGGCTGCGCCACTCACCTTGCCTCATCAGGTCATTGTTTACATCTTAGAGGCGTTTGTTCTCTTTGTCTCTGCCTGTCTGTCTGACTCTGTCTCTCTGCCTCTTTCTCTGTCTCTCTATCTGCCTGTGTCTCTTAGTGAGGACCTGGGCATGTTTGGGGCTCTTTGCAGAGTCTCTATCTCTGTCTCTGTGTTTCTCTGTCTCTCAGTGAGAGCTTGCACGCGTTCATGACTCATCTGTCTGTCAAGTTGTCTGTGTATAGAAGATGAGAACCTCTACGTCTCAGTAAATGAATCGTCGTTAAAATGTTTTTGCTCTGTTAAGAGAAACTAGGATGAGTAGAATTGTTTTCTAATTTTAATGATATCAGTGTATAATGTTTTACAATATTCTATTTAAAAAACACTACTTCCGTTGCTTTGTTTATGCAAATCTCCTCTAAAGTCTGACAGGCACCAATGCGCTGTCTCATTGTCGTCTGTCAAGATTCGGTTCCTTTCTAAATTTTGACAGCGGGAGCTACTTATATTGGCTCAGTTGCGACTGTAGAAGCGGCAGCGAGCATCTTAGAAAATAACGTTAGCCTGAGGCAATTTTAGACACAAAAGTGAGAATGTTATGTACGTATCCATATTCTCGGTTCTTCACAGAGAAGAGGCAGCGGTTACCAAGCCTTGCCTCACAGTGAATTTGTTTACCAAGTCCGAGACGGGACTTCCAGGCTGGTACTTCATCAACGGACTTTCATCCTCACTGCCACATTACGGGCTATTCATGCCCGTGCCACCTCTTGGGTGCCTACATTTCCATCAATCAATCAATCTATCCCACTGCCTCAACCTCCAGCGCCCACTTGCCTGTGGCTGTCGATGTTTCGTTTTCTTTTGTTCATTTTTAATCATATATAACTTTGTTCATATATTAATGTATATATTTAATATGGAGCATATTAGGAAGAGAAAGGAAACTGAGAAGTGTATGTGATTGGAACACTGCTCCCACTAAGGGGGGGAGGGGGGTAACATGTCACAGGTTTTCCTGTGACATGTAATGTCACATAATGCTCCCGGACGTAGGTTCGAATCCTCGTCACGGCCTTTGTGGATTTGTTCATGTCACAGGTTATTACCTGCAAAGCATTATAGTTACAAAGATCAGTGTATAACGTTTTACAATATAGTAACAAAAACATACTATGCAAAAATAATTCAGAATCCAGTTAATATGTTATTCCAAAATTCGCCGTGGGGGTCCCAGAGGCACCGTGTCAAATGGCACTCGTTTCACATATGCCAACCCAGACCCAAGGCTAACCCATAGCATCTGGACACCAACTTCCGAGAGACAAACAGACAGGCTGGCAGACATTTTAATTTATTGATATAGATGTAAAAAACAATAAATATCATCGGTTATAATGTGAGGTAAATGAATAACCGATTTTCCTTCGTTATTCATGATAGACAGGACTGTTTTACATACATTTCTCGTACGTTGACATTAGGATATTTTTTTATTACAAGTAGTTTATACACTCACCTAATAGATTTTTTTTCTTCAGAAAACAGGCTAAGTTCTAACATAAATAAACGTAGGATAGTTGATGGCAATTCCCGGAAACGAGAATAATGAAAATTTGAAAAGCTTCGTGTTATGTGAAGAGTTTTATAATAGCGAATTCCTTGGCTACAGATTTTTTTACGTTAATGGTGTAAGCATTTGAATGAATTCACAAATGTTTTATACATGAACTTTCACAGTATATCCTGTTTCACATAATATAATTTTGTGACCGATCGACAGATCAGATTGCATGTTTGTGAATTGTTAGAAAGCCTCTGACATTGTACCTCCACTGGAGGCTAGCAGGCGCACAAGTTGGAGAAACATGCACCAGTGACAGCAAAGGTATTCAAGTTCAAGTATGTTTATTGAGACAAGAAAGAAATACATCTCAAAGGGATAGAGTAGCTTAGGCTATTTCTACCCCCCCCTCCCCCCTCCCAGCAAAGTTCAAGTTCAAGTATGTTTATTGAGATAAGCAAGAAATACATCTCAAAGGGATAGAGTAGCTTAGGCTATTTCTACCCCCCTCCCCCCTCCCAGCAAAGTTCAAGTTCAAGTATGTTTATTGAGATAAGCAAGAAATACAGCTCAAAGGGATAGAGTAGCTTAGGCTATTTCTACCCCCTCTACTTCAAGTAGAGGTATTACAAATACCAGCAAAGGTATTACAACCAATAACACAGTACCTAAGCAACATAAAAAACCGAGTCACAATGAGAGGGGAGACTTTAGTGTCTCGGAATGTTTCCACCTGGGTTATAATAGTTGGTGGCAGGACGACCTTCTGATCTATGTAAATGATCTCCCCGGTGGGATATACACCTCTCTTTCTAACAGGTAACAGGGGCATCAGGGTGAATGAAACTCTGCCCATTTGTTTCCGCCTCCACTGGGGATCGAACCCGGAATCTCAGGACTACGAATCACAAGCGCTGTCCACTCAGCTATCAGGCCCCTGTGGATGGCCTATACAAACTGAAAAAAATGGTTCAACAAGTGGCTACTGGAGTTTAACTCAGGCATATGCAACATCATGAAGTTAGGTGCTGGCTGCATTAACCAACCTGTCCTTAGGGAGGAGATCTGCTCAAGGGAGAACGATATAATTTGTGCTCTTGTCTACTTTCTATCCATGGTTGGGTTAGGTTAAGGATACTTTAGGTTAGAGATTTGGTTAGATTAGGTCAGGTTTCATTACATTTGGTTAAGATAATACAATATATTATTGACGATATGAAATATAGAAATCGAAAACTATTTCAGCATGCCCTCGAATTCCGTTTACATAAAACCAAATTCCTCCAAGAAAACTTTTTCTGCATACACTTTTTACATTTTAAACCAACAATTTCTACTACATTGAACTTATAACTTGAGATAAAGTTATAACATTCTCAATCGACTTGAGAATGGTCCAGGTCGGACCGAAACGTTGTCGTCTCTTCACCTTCTAGTGTGTGGTCTGGTCAACTAACTTGAGAATAATCTCTGTTTACGACAAAGGTTCATTTCCTACTTTCATGTAGACCATTACCGGAACCGTAATATGCTTTCAGACCATCACACATTTCTAGATAAATATGCAGGTGGTTTGAAGAGGGAGGGTGGGGTATTTTCTCATGGTAATGGGTAATGGATTTGCTGTGAGGACGGGCTGTGGCTTCTTCAGGCGTTAAACCCATTTAACGGGTCGCAAAGTCAACATTTCCTCGTAAATACAGGATGGATAATGCGTAAAATGCATTGGGCTAATTGCAGTGCGTAGTTAGTGCCAATTTATTAATTTCCTAAAGTGCGTCTGATCATCGATTTTCTCGCACATTTAAATTATGTATTTAACGATTCGTTGCCACATTACTTATAATTAGGCGATACAAATTAACTAATTAGTTGGGTTATATTTATCACCTGACTCGAACGCTCGTCCATGTAGCCTAGGATTACCGCGTTTCAAATTTTATTTCAAGACCGAATTTTTAACAATTATACTTTACCGATGAACATTAGAAATTTGGAACGAGAGGGGGGACTCTTGCGTATGATGTTGGTTTATGGCAAACGGTCGACGATCGTCATTTGTTATATAGCAGACATTCCTGGTTGCCGTGGCGACGCGTCAACAAACAGAGAAGGGGAGGTGGCAAACAACACCAGCTGAATGACCCATTTGTTGCTTCCGCCTCTCTTGCTCTCCTACGTCAAGTGATGCCTATTTTGACCATTACTATTTTTGCCCTTTTTTGGTTTGTTACATTTGACGGCATGTCTACAAGTACTTTATTTGCAGTAACTAACCTAAACTAACCTAACCTAACCAAACCAAATCTAAGTTAAAACTAACCTAACCCTCCAACCTAACATAGCCTATCCTAACTAATTCTAACTTAACGTAACTTAATTTGCATAAAAACTCCAAGAGAGTGCGGTTAATTGCATTAAACAAGTCAGGAATGTTTCTGGAGATAGACCTCCCACAACTGTAAATTTTCTGGTGGTTGATCCCTACAATTGCGAGTTTTCTGGATTCTTACCCACTCAGTACTGGCTGATGATCCCGAAAACATATGAGGATAAAATAGATTGAAAACTGCAAGGAGCTACACTATGACCTGGATAAAATATAAGAATTTTCTATCAAGTGGCTACTAGAATTTAACTAAAACAAGGGCAATGTCACGAAACTCGGTGCAGAGGACAGGAGAGCCGGACACAGGATGCCATATGGGAGAGAAAATTCTTCTGGAATCGGACAGAGGAAAAAAATACCGGTTGCATATGCAAGGATGTGCAACAGGAGAACTGCTTTTAGAAGTCAGTCAAGAGTTTTTATTCCAAATATATTTTACCAATTCTGTAATATGTGGTACAAGCTTGAAATCTTTATCTTGGTAATAAAGTGAAGTGGCACAGGCAGACTACACAGCTTTATACCTTCAAACTGCCATTGGTAATTCTCCTGTTACCGGTGCCCTATGATACACGATGGAGAGTGGCAAGCATAGTGCCTCTGCTTCTCCTTTTAGCACCCAGAGTGAGATTCCATCTGAACCATCAGTCTTTATCGCGTCTAGTTCCAGCAGATGCTTCCTTACCTCCCTACTGCTGCTCTCAGAATCCTTCAGTTGGCCCTGGTGTAATGACTATTTAAACACATATTGCCGTTCTCTTAGGATAAGAATTTCCTTGCTCTATTGTGAAGACCCGTAATCTCTTGCTGAGCTCCTCGCACACCTCGTTATCATTCTCAGTGGTAAACAGTGATAACGGAACCGTTAGTACACCATTTTATTAATAAGCGATGTACAATGTTAAGAAATGGAGATCTATGTGAATATGTTAGTTATACCTCTCCTTATAATTTGCATTTATATAAATAATTTGATCTGTGTTATCCAATGTTAAAATATCTTAAAACGAGCAATTCAAATATTTATCAACAGGGATATATATATATATATATATATATATATATATAGATATATATATATATATATTATATATATATATATATATAAATATTATTATATATATATATATATATATATATATAGATATATATATCTATATATATATATATAATATATATATATATATATAATATATATTATATATATATATATATATATATCCTGTTGATAAAATATTTGAATTGCTCGTTTTAAGATATTTTAACATTGGATAACACAGATCAAATTATTATATAAATGCAAATTATAGGAGAGGTATAACTAACAATTCACATAGATCCATTTCTTAACATTGTACATCGCTATTAATAAAATGGTGTACTAACGTTCCGTATCACTGTTTACCACTGAGAATGATAACGAGGTGTGCGAGGAGCTCAGCAAGAGATTACGGTCTTCACAATAGAGCAAGGAAATTCTTATCCTAAGAGAACGGCAATATGTGTTTAAATAGTCATTCACCAGGGCCAACTGAAGGATTCTGAGAGCAGCAGTAGGGAGGTAAGGAAGCATCTGCTGGAACTAGACGCGATAAAGACTGATGGTCAGATGGAATCTCACTCTGGGTGCTAAAAGGAGAAGCAGAGGCACTATGCTTGCCACTCTCCATCGTGTATCATAGGGCACCGGTAACAGGAGAATTACCAATGGCAGTTTTGAAGTATAAAGCTGTGTAGTCTGCCTGTGCCACTTCACTTATTACCAAGATAAAGATTTCAAGCTTGTACCACCTATTACAGAATTGGTAAAATATATTTGGAATAAAAACTCTTGACTGACTTCTAAAAGCAGTTCTCCTGTTGCACATCCTTGCATATGCAACGGTATTTTTTTCCTCTGTCCGATTCCAGAAGAATTTTCTCTCCATATGGCATCCTGTGTCCGGCTCTCCTGTCCTCTGCACGAGTTTCGTGACATTGCCTTGTTTTAGTTAAATTCTAGTAGCCACTTGATAGAAAATTCTTATATTTTATCCAGGTCATAGTGTACTCCTTGCAGTTTTCAATCTATTTTATCCTCATATGTTTTCGGGATCATCAGCCAGTACTGAGTGGGTAAGAATCCAGAAAAACTCGCAATTGTAGGGATCAACCACCAGAAAATTTACAGTTGTGGGAGGTCTATCTCCAGAAACATTCCTGACTGTTTTAATGCATTAACCGCACTCTCTTGGAGTTTTTATGCAAATTAAGTTACGTTAAGTTAGAATTAGTTAGGATAGGCTATGTTAGGTTGGAGGGTTAGGTTAGTTTTAACTTAGATTTGGTTGGTTTGTTAGGTTAGGTTAGTTTAGGTTAGTTACTGCAAATAAAGTACTTGTAGACATGCCGTCAAATGTAACAAACCAAAAAAAAAAGGGCAAAAATAGTAATGGTCAAATAGGCATCACTTGACGTAGGAGAGCAAGAGAGGCGGAAGCAACAAATGGGTCATTCAGCTGGTGTTGTTTGCCACCTCCCTTCTCTGTTGTTGACGCGTCGCCACGGCAACCAGGAATGTCTGCTATATAACAAATGACGATCGTCGACCGTTTGCCATAAACCAACATCATACGCAAGAGTACCCCCTCTCGTTCCAAATTTAATGTTCATCGGTAAAGTATAATTGTTAAAAATTCGGTCTTGAAATAAAATTTGAAACGCGGTAATCCTAGGCTACATGGACGAGCGTTCGAGTCAGGTGATAAATATAAACCAACTAATTAGTTAATTTGTATCGCCTAATTATAAGTAATGTGGCAACGAATCGTTAAATACATAATTTAATGTGCGAGAAAATCGATGATCAGACGCACTTTAGGAAATTAATAAATTGGCACTAACTACGCACTGCAATTAGCCCAATGCATTTTACGCATTATCCATCCTGTATTACGAGGAAATGTTGACTTTGCGACCCGTTAAATGGGTTTAACGCCTGAAGAAGCCACAGCCCGTCCTCACAGCAAATCCATTACCCATTACCATGAGAAAATACCCCACCCTCCCTCTTCAAACCTGCATATTTATCTAGAAATGTGTGATGGTCTGAAAGCATATTACGGTTCCGGTAATGGTCTACATGAAAGTAGGAAATGAACCTTGTCGTAAACAGAGATATTCTCAAGTTAGTTGACCAGACCACACACTAGAAGGTGAAGAGACGACAACGTTTCGGTCCGACTGGACCATTCTCAAGTCGATTGAGAATGTTATAACTTTATCTCAAGTTATAAGTTCAATGTAGTAGAAATGTTGGTTTAAAATGTAAAAAGTGTATGCAGAAAAAGTTTTCTTGGAGGAATTTGGTTTTATGTAAACGGAATTCGAGGGCATGCTGAAATAGTTTCGATTTCTATATTTCATATCGTCAATAATATATTGTATTATCTTAACCAAATGTAATGAAACCTGACCTAATCTAACCAAATCTCTAACCTAAAGTATCCTTAACCTAACCCAACCATGGATAGAAAGTAGACAAGAGCACAAATTATATCGTTCTCCCTTGAGCAGATCTCCTCCCTAAGGACAGGTTGGTTAATGCAGCCAGCACCTAACTTCATGATGTTGCATATGCCTGAGTTAAACTCCAGTAGCCACTTGTTGAACCATTTTTTCAGTTTGTATAGGCCATCCACAGGGGCCTGATAGCTGAGTGGACAGCGCTGTGATTCGTAGTCCTGAGATTCCGGGTTCGATCCCCAGTGGAGGCGGAAACAAATGGGCAGAGTTTCATTCACCCTGATGCCCCTGTTACCTGTTAGAAAGAGAGGTGTATATCCCACCGGGGAGATCATTTACATAGATCAGAAGGTCGTCCTGCCACCAACTATTATAAACCCAGGTGGAAACATTCCGAGACACTAAAGTCTCCCCTCTCATTGTGGACTCGGTTTTTTATGTTGCTTAGGTACTGTGTTATTGGTTGTAATACCTTTGCTGGTATTTGTAATACCTCTACTTGAAGTAGAGGGGGGTAGAAATAGCCTAAGCTACTCTATCCCTTTGAGCTGTATTTCTTGCTTATCTCAATAAACATACTTGAACTTGAACTTTGCTGGGAGGGGGGAGGGGGGGTAGAAATAGCCTAAGCTACTCTATCCCTTTGAGATGTATTTCTTGCTTATCTCAATAAACATACTTGAACTTGAACTTGCTGGGAGGGGGGAGGGGGGGGGTAGAAATAGCCTAAGCTACTCTATCCCTTGAGATGTATTCTTCTTTGTCTCAATAAACATACTTGAACTTGAATACCTTTGCTGTCACTGGTGCATGTTTCTCCAACTTGTGCGCCTGCTAGCCTCCAGTGGAGGTACAATGTCAGAGGCTTTCTAACAATTCACAAACATGCAATCTGATCTGTCGATCGGTCACAAAATTATATTATGTGAAACAGGATATACTGTGAAAGTTCATGTATAAAACTTTGTGAATTCATTCAAATGCTTACACCATTAACGTAAAAAAATCTGTAGCCAAGGAATTCGCTATTATAAAACTCTTCACATAACACGAAGCTTTTAAATTTCATTATTCTCGTTTCCGGGAATTGCCATCAACTATCCTACGTTTATTTATGTTAGAACTTAGCTGTTTTCTGAAGAAAAAAAATCTATTAGGTGAGTGTATAAACTACTTGTAATAAAAAAATATCCTAATGTCAACGTACGAGAAATGTATGTAAAACAGTCCTGTCTATCATGAATAACGAAGGAAAATCGGTTATCATTTACCTCACATTATAACCGATGATATTTATTGTTTTTTACATCTATATCAATAAATTAAAATGTCTGCAGCTGTCTGTTTGTCTCTCGGAAGTTGGTGTCCAGATGCTATGGGTTAGCCTTGGGTCTGGGTTGGCATATGTGAAACGAGTGCCATTTGACACGGTGCCTCTGGGACCCCACGGCGAATTTTGGAATAACATATTAACTGGATTCTGAATTTTTTTGCATAGTATGTTTTGTTACTATATTGTAAAACGTTATACACTGATCTTGTACTATAATGCTTTGCAGGTAATAACCTGTGACATGAACAAATCCACAAAGGCCGTGACGAGGATTCGAACCTACGTCCGGGAGCATTATGTGACATTACATGTCACAGGAAAACCTGTGACATGTTACCCCCCTCCCCCCCTTAGTGGGAGCAGTGTTCCAATCACATACACTTCTCAGTTTCCTTTCTCTTCCTAATATGCTCCATATTAAATATATACATAATATATGAACAAAGTTATATGATTATAAAATGAACAAAGAAAACGAAACATCGACAGCCACAGGCAAGTGGGCGCTGGAGGTTGAGGCAGTGGGATAGATTGATTGATTGATGGAAATGTAGCACCCAAGAGGTGGCACGGGCATGAATAGCCCGTAATGTGGCAGTGAGGATGAAAGTCCGTTGATGAAGTACCAGCTGGAAGTCCCGTCTCGGACTGGTAAACAAATTCACTGTGAGGCAAGGCTTGGTAACCGCTGCCTCTTCTCTGTGAAGAACCGAGAATATGGATACGTACATAACATTCTCACTTTTGTGTCTAAAATTGCCTCAGGCTAACGTTATTTTCTAAGATGCTCGCTGCCGCTTCTACAGTCGCAACTGAGCCAATATAAGGTCCCGCTGTCAAAATTTAGAAAGGAACCGAATCTTGACAGACGACAATGAGACAGCGCATGGTGCCTGTCAGACTTTAGAGGAGATTTGCATAAACAAAGCAACGGAAGTAGTGTTTTTAAATAGAATATTGTAAAACATTATACACTGATATCATTAAAATTAGAAAACAATTCTACTCATCCTAGTTTCTCTTAACAGAGCAAAAAACATTTTAACGACGATTCATTTACTGAGACGTAGAGGTTCTCATCTTCTATACACAGACAACTTGACAGACAGATGAGTCATGAACGCGTGCAAGCTCTCACTGAGAGACAGAGAAACACAGAGACAGAGATAGAGACTCTGCAAAGAGCCCCAAACATGCCAGGTCCTCACTAAGAGACACAGGCAGATAGAGAGACAGAGAAAGAGGCAGAGAGACAGAGT
>WNGS01167840.1:6279571-6306601 GCA_020271785.1 Procambarus virginalis | reverse complement strand
TGGTTTGCTGCCACCTCTCCCAGCGCCGTGATATCTCCTGTTCTATTGTAAAGACCTCCTGGAACCTTTTGTTGAGTTCTTCACACACCTCTTTGTCTTCTCTGTGTACCTGTCCTCGCCCACCCTAAGTTTAATCACCTGTTCCTTCACTGTTGTCTTCCTCCTGATGTGACTGTGTAGTAGCTTTGGTTCAGTCTTGGCTTTGTTAGCTATATCATTTTCATACCTTTTCTCAGCTGCTCTTCTCACACTGACATACTCGTTCCTGGTTCTCTGGTATCTCTCTCTACTTTCTGGTGTTCTGTTATTACGAAGTTCCTCCATGCCCTTTTGTTCAGCTCTTTTGCTTTCATACATTCCCTATTAAACACGGATTCTTCCTTTGCTTCTCTGTTTTTTTCCTGTTGGGCTGGGACAAACCTGCTTACAGCCTCCTGACATTTTTGGGTGACATAGTCCATCATGTCTTGTACGGACTTGGTTCCGAGTTCTGTGTCCCAATGTATATCCCATAGGAATTTATTCATCTCCTCATAGTTTCCCTTTCTGTACGCCAGCCCTTTGGTTCCCAGTTTCTTTTGGGGTGATAATTCCTAGCTCAACCAGTACTCAAGCTCAATACACTATGATCACTCATTCCCAAGGGGGCTTCCAACTTAACTTCCCTTATATCCGACTCATTTAGGGTAAATATCAAATCCAGCAAGGCTGGTTCATCCCCTCCTCTCATTCTTGTCGGTCCCTTGACGTGTTGACTTAGAAAGTTTCTTGTTGCCACATCCAGCAGCTTAGCTCTCCACGTGTCTGGGCCTCCGTGTGGGTCTCTGTTCCCCCAATCTATCTTCCCATGTTGAAGTCTCCCATGATTAGAAGTCTGGATCCGTTCCTGCTAGCCACAGAAGCTGCTCTCTCTCTATATTGATGGGCCATGTTGTTTCTATCATATTCCTGTCTGGGTCTTCTGTCATTCGGTGGGGGGTTATATATGACTACTATTATAATTTCTGTCCTCCAGTTGCAATGGTGCCTGATATGTAGTCCCTGAAACCTTCACAGTTCTGATTACCATCTCTTCGAAACTCCACCTTCTCTTAGAGCAAGCCAACCAACCTCTCTCTCCCTTCGCCTACAAGCCACCACAACACCATATAGTCCCTGTGGAACACTGCATTTGTTATGATTTTCGTTAGCTTTGTTTCTGTGAGTGCTATTATGTCTGGGTTTTCTTCTAGTGCCCACTCTCCAAGTTCACTAGTTTTATTTGTAATCCCATCTATGTTAGTGTACATCGCCTTGAAGCTCACTTTCTTCTGTTCATTTACATATCCCTTTCTTGGCGAGTATTCTACTGGTGTGGGAAGCTGTTCCGTGGTGAGAGGATCTGTGAGGTGGTTTGCAGGTCGCAGAGGGTTTTGGGTGGGGGGGGGGTTTAAGGGAAGGGGAACGGGTAGGGTGTGGGTTAAGGAGATAGGGGGACATGGAGGATACGGGGTGAGGGGGAGGAGGAATAGGAGGGTATGATGGGAGGGGGAAGGGGACTGGGGGGGAAAGGTGGGAGGGGGGGACATGATGGGAATGGGGATGGGTTGTCGGGGTCAGAATGGGGTGGGGGGGGAGGGAGGGTTGGGTGGGGGCAGGTCGGGGAGAAGGAAGGGTTTCTATGCAGAGGGGGTTGGTGGTGTTGCCCCCCCCCTCTGGTGTTGCTGGGATGCTGGTTTTGGTTTCCCCTCTTGTCTCTGGGACTGCTGTGTTGGGGGCTGTGATTTCCTGGTTTGCTCCTCTCTCCCTGCGCTTCCTCCTTGCCTCTGCTGCCCTGGCTCTCTCCTCCTTCGTCCTGTCCCTCTGCAGGAATACTTGTTTGTATCCCTCCACATGTTGGAGACGACTCTTCTTTTCTAGAATATCCTCCTTTGTGGTTTCGTTTGCAAACACCCTTTATAAGTCGGTTTCTGTCCCTGTTGTACCAGCCCAACCTGAAAACCTTCTCAATGTTGTGTGCAGCCTCTTCCATCTGTAACCCCTTCAGTAGCCCATGTACTGCCTCTCTATCCTTGCCATTCCATTCTTGCCTGTTGGATCCTTCCTGTTCTTTGATGCCTACAACTACCACTGATCTCTTTCTCTCCAGCAGTTGAGTGGTGCACCTTGCTGCTTCCTGTGAGGTAGCAGCTTGCATGGCTACCTCCCTCACTGTGGCCATTGCTTCTGAGCTCTTTTTCAATATGTCCGCAAATGCGTCAGGTACTGAGGCATTTCCTTCCAATGTAACATTCCCACCTTCCCTTTGGATGATAATCTGATGCTCGGTCTCTTTATTTTTCTCTGTGAGAGATTTGATCTCCTCCCTTGCTGATGTCAGCTCACTTTGCAGGTTGTTAATTGTAATCCTCATTTCATTCATCTCCCTCCTAAATTCCTCCAGTGCTTGGTGTAGCAATTCTTGCGTTTGTTCCCCCTGGCTGCTTCCCATAACCCTGCTTCGGCCTCCTGCCATTTTGCTCCTTGTCAAGAGAGGTAGCAAGGGAGAGAGAGATCAAGAGAGCAAAAGAGAGAACAGGAGAGACCCAGAGAGCGAACAAGAGAGAGAGAGAGAGCAAGGGAGAGAGAGAGCAAGAGAGCAAAAGAGAGAACAGGAGAGACCCAGAGAGAGCAAACAAGAGAGAGAGAGAGCAAGAGAGAGAGAGCAAGCGAGAGAGAGCAAGAGAGAGAGAGAGAGAGAGAGAGAGAGAGAGAGCGTGTGTTCCTTGGGATGGGTGGGATGAGGGTTGAGAGGTGAGGTAAGGTCAGCTTACGGCAGGTAGAGTGAGGAGGATTATGGGAGGTTTTTTATCCTTTTTCCACGAAATGTGTTAATCAGGGGCGCGTGTGTGTGGGGTGTGGGGTGCGTGTGCGCGTGCGTGCGTGCGTGAGTGTGTCCGTAGTTCTCGTAAGCGGTAACTTCTACCCAATGAGCCACGCTGAGATTTTAATGAAATATAATATCCTGAACAAGAATTTGATACTATATTACCTCACACTGTACACCTGATTAATTGACCAGAAAGGCGGGTACCTACCAGATTGTCTCCCGTTCACACAACTAGATGAGTGATGACATATGGTCGATGATGATGCTCCGTCGTCGGCTTCCACTAGGTGATTCACTAAGGTGTTCTTCTATCTACACAAAACTCTGGAGTCAGTCACTGTATCGTTGTGTTGCGGTTCACTAATTTACTGTATCATTGATCACAATCACCACCCAACAAACACAATCACCAGTCCCACGGCCACGGTGGGTCGACCCAGCTGCCGGTCAGGTCAGGTCGCCTTACGCTGTCCTCCACACTATGCACCGGTGATCCACTAGCTCCACTTTTGATTTCTTCGCACAATCGCTAGCGATATGACTATGCTATGTAGCACCCTGCTAGCTACACACTGCGAGAGGCCAAATACTATGATCTAGCCTCAATAATCCTTCAATGTCCCGTGAAATTGACGAATTTCCGCGGACCTCGCTAATCGCGTGTGTCTCCCACCGTCGCTACTGTGCTACTCAAGTGTGTGTGTGTGTGTGTGTGTGTGTGTGTACTCACCTAGTTGTGTCTACAGGATCGAGCATTGACTCTTGGATCTCGCCTTTCGAGCATCGGTTGTTTACAGCAATGACTACGGTCCTATTTCCCTATCATACCTGGTTTTAAAATTATGAATAGTATTTGCTTCCACAACCTGTTCCTTAAGTGCATTCCATTTTTCCACTACTCTCACGCTAAAAGAAAACTTCCTAACATCCCTGTGACTCATCTGAGTTTCCAGCTTCCACCCATGTCCCCTCGTTCTGTTACTATTCCGTGTGAACATTTCGTCTATGTCCACTCTGTCAATCCCTCTGAGTATTTTATACGTTCCTATCATGTCCCCCCTCTCCCTTCTTCTTTCTAATGTCGTAAGGCACAGTTCCCTCAGGCGCTCCTCATACCCCATCTCTCGTAGCTCTGGGACGAGTCTCGTTGCAAACCTCTGAACCTTTTCCAGAATTGTGTGTGTGTGTGTGTGTGTGTGTGTGTGTGTGTGTGTGTGTGTGTGTGTGTGTGTGTGTGTGTGTGTGTGTGTGTGTGTGTGGTGTGTGTGGAGTGTGTGTAGGGTCGAGCATTAGCTACTAAGCCCCGTCAGTCCAGCTAACAACCTATTATTTCTTAGATTCCCTTCTATCAAGTTTCTGATTATATACAACTGTTTACTTAGTTTCAACACTCACACGTTCTTATTCCACCCCTCCCCAACCCCCCCACCACCCCACCCCTCCCCATCCCCCCCCACCCCATACCACCTCCCCTATACATCTACTTATACCTTATTACACATAAAAATCACAATTGCGTGATGCATCAAATGAACAAATCCACAAGGGCCGTGACGGGCCAATTGTGATCTCTGTGTGTAATGTAGTAAGGGCGAAGAGGGAGAACGGCCTATTGACATAGCTCGGGTGCATGGGGGGAGTTGTGTAAAACCCTGGTTTGTGTCTCGGAGAGGCTGCAGGATCCAGTAAGTTCAGTAGAACTTCGGTTTCAACTCCTTTTTACCATGCCATAGCTCAGTCGATTAAGGCAGCGTCTGGGATGCTCTCGGACGCAGGTTCGAATCCTCGTCACGGCCCTTGTGGATTTGTTTACTTAAACCTTACATTGACCTTCTCGTCAAGGTGCCACATTCTGTACCATTTACAACATTCATAACAACATGTTTTGTTATCAAAACTGTTATAGAGCCAGACAAATCCACAAGGTCTGTGCCCTTGTGGATTTGTTCATTTGATGCATCACGTTAGTGTGATCTGTGTGTGTAACCCTATCATTTACTTTATAGAGCGCGGGGACAAGGAGGCGGCGACGGAAGCAGGTGGCAGCCAGCGCCTGGCCAGCACAGCCAAGTTCTTCCTGTGGCTGTGTGGCCTCCAGACCCAGCAGAGTGACCCTCACATGGAAGAGAGTAACCTGAACTCTCTCGAGGAACATCCTCACACAAAGCTCTTTCTCAACATTAACCTGGTGCTGGTGTTGGCGGTGGGGGTTGGCTGCTTTGTTTACTATTCTTTTGATCCGTTTTCAGGCAACTCGGAGCCCAGGCTGAAGATGCCTACATAATTCTTTCCACGGTAAATGTCTGACTCAAAGCAATTATAGAATTTTCCACTGCCCGCGAATTCATAACGCTCGCGTCAGACTACAGAGTGCAGTTCGTAGGCTGAATATTCCCCGCTTCACGGTTCCTGTTCTCCTTGATGGAGGAATGCTCAAGACGTTCTCCTTCGCTTAAGACGAAGACGTCTGTTACGGCAACCTTCGCCACACCTTCCGCTTCATTCGTCATATCCGTGGCCTGAATTCTGTAGGATCTGTAGCCAGAAGAGCCTGTAGAGTCTGTGGTCAGAAGAGTCTGTAGGGACTGTGGCCAGAAGAGTCTGTAGGGACTGTGGCCAGAAGAGTCTGTAGGGTCTGTGGCCAGAAGAGACTGTAGGGTCTGTGGCCAGAAGAGACTGTAGGGTCTGTGGCCAGAAGAGACTGTAGGGTCTGTGGCCAGAAGAGACTGTAGGGTCTGTGGCCAGAAGAGACTGTAGGGTCTGTGGCCAGAAGAGTCTGTAGGGTCTGTGGCCAGAAGAGTCTGTAGGGTCTGTGGCCAGAAGAGACTGTAGGGTCTGTGGCCAGAAGAGACTGTAGGGTCTGTGGCCAGAAGAGACTGTAGGGTCTGTGGCCAGAAGAGACTGTAGGGTCTGTGGCCAGAAGAGTCTGTAGGGTCTGTGGCCAGAAGAGACTGTAGGGTCTGTGGCCAGAAGAGTCTGTAGGGTCTGTGGCCAGAAGAAACTGTAGGGTCTGTGGCCAGAAGAGACTGTAGGGTCTGTGGCCAGAAGAGTCTGTAGGGTCTGTGGCCAGAAGAGACTGTAGGGTCTGTGGCCAGAAGAGACTGTAGGGTCTGTGGCCAGAAGAGTCTGTAGGGTCTGTGGCCAGAAGAGACTGTAGGGTCTGTGGCCAGAAGAGACTGTAGGGTCTGTGGCCAGAAGAGACTGTAGGGTCTGTGGCCAGAAGAGTCTGTAGGGTCTGTGGCCAGAAGAGACTGTAGGGTCTGTGGCCAGAAGAGACTGTAGGGTCTGTGGCCAGAAGAGACTGTAGGGTCTGTGGCCAGAAGAGTCTGTAGGGTCTGTGGCCAGAAGAGTCTGTAGGGTCTGTGGCCAGAAGAAACTGTAGGGTCTGTGGCCAGAAGAGACTGTAGGGTCTGTGGCCAGAAGAGTCTGTAGGGTCTGTGGCCAGAAGAGACTGTAGGGTCTGTGGCCAGAAGAGTCTGTAGGGTCTGTGGCCAGAAGAGTCTGTAGGGTCTGTGGCCAGAAGAAACTGTAGGGTCTGTGGCCAGAAGAGACTGTAGGGTCTGTGGCCAGAAGAGTCTGTAGGGTCTGTGGCCAGAAGAGACTGTAGGGTCTGTGGCCAGAAGAGACTGTAGGGTCTGTGGCCAGAAGAGACTGTAGGGTCTGTGGCCAGAAGAGACTGTAGGGTCTGTGGCCAGAAGAGTCTGTAGGGATCCAATCCCTCTTCGCTATTTCCCTGTATCAGGCAGCCGGGGCGGGGCTGTTATGGGGGGCAGGTGGTTGTACTGAGAAGGGCCAATAACTAAAGTCAAAGGAGTTCTTAAATTATAGAGTTGATATCTAGTTCAATATTATATTTAATAATCAACAAGCACAGAGTCTGAATGCTCTGTGAGTAACAAGATTCGTCTTACGTCTGGCAGGGAAGACGGAAACAAAAGACGCACCCAGGAGTTCAGGAACCATGAATGGAACCAGCGAGTCTAAATGGATTCAAAAAACAGCCACTCATATTAAAATGATGGGACTGCACGATGTATATACAGATGAAAGATTACAGCACTTCCTTCCACCCTGGCAGATAGTACCTTTTGATATCCTGACCCCTGCATATCCCACCAAGAAACTAATCACAAACAACCCTCATGCTCAGCTTGCTGCTAAATTAAGCACCATAGAACACATTCACAATATACAAGCTGAAAACAACATAGCACAGACCATATACACTGACGGATCACTCAACACAGCTACAGGGAGGGCAGGAAGTGCTGTTATTGCTCATCAGCCCGATGGCAGCACAATTCAAAGGAATATCCGAATTAGTAACTGGGCGTCCACAATGCAAGCTGAGTTGGTAGCAATACTGGTAGTACTCGAAATTATTGACAACACTGAAGTAGACAGCTTAATTATTTCCGACTCCCTTTCCTCACTACGAGCAATAAACAGTTTACAATCAAGTAATAACGTGCTTGTCTTGGAAGCTAGACGTAGATATATAAGAATACATAGCAAGAGGGTAAATATAAAATTGTTGTGGATTCCTTCTCACATTGGCATGCAGGAACATAACAAAGTTGACGCCCTTGCTAAGGCTGCAGTAAATAAAGACAGTATTGAACGGAATCTTGAGTTATCAAATAGGTCCCTTAAAAGTGTCATTAGACGAACTCCTGGATGGATTTGAAGAAAGTAGAACAGTACAAACTGGAACTAGCAGGTCCATTGTTCATCACAATGAAATGTGAAGTAAAACATGTGTATGGTAAGTAACAAAGTCAGTAGACTAACAGATGTTGTCCCAGCTCGTATAAGACTTGGCTACAAGTATCTCTGGCAGTTCGGCTTGTATAGGGATCTAGATGAAGTAAAGTGTAAAGTGTGTGGACAAAGACAGCGACACACACTCGAACACTATATCTAAGATATAGTGTTCGAATTTAAAATTGTAATAAAATGAGCCATTTAGAGATAAATCTAAGATCACTCTGTATGATATGGCAACCTATCTTATTACCATGGATAAATTNTGTTCCAGGTAGCGAATCTTTAACAACAATTTAACAACAAGCAGTCTCCGTGGTGTAGTGATAAGACACTCGCCAGGCGTTCCGCGAGCGCTATGTCATGGGTTCGTATCCTGGCCGGGGGAGGATTTACTGGGCGCAATTCCTTAACTGTAGCCTCTGTTTAACGCAACAGTAAAATGTGTACTTGGATGAAAAAAACGATTCTTCGCGGCGGGGATCGTATTCCAGGGACCTGCCCCGAAACGCTACGCGTACTAGGGCTGTACAAGAATGTAACAACTCTTGTATATATCTAAAAAAAAAAAAAAAAAAAAAAAAAAAAAAAAACACGCGGCTTACCCATCTCGTACGTGGGAGTGATGGCTGGAGCAGTATGCTGGATGTTCCGTCTTGATCTGGAACATCTCAGAGTGTCACCTGTGGTACCTGGCTGCTGATGGCTGTCTGGGCTCCTTTGATTTGCAGTGCCTTACACTCTCATAAAAAATATACCGGCAACAGGGATCCTTAGCAATCCAATGTATGACAACGAGGGGGGGATTGATACCGGCTTTCATCCTTTTGTTGGAGGTAATGAGGTGGTTCCCTCCTCGGCAGGTGCCTGGACGGGGCAGTGTACTCGTACTGTGTCCTCGGGAGAGGCCCTTGACTACGGGAGTGAGGAGTGCCGGCCGGCGGGGAGGTCACCTGTCCACCGCTCACCCACCTCCCCGCCCTGCCACAACCAGTCCAGTGGGTACTACCCCGACTACACCCACGGCTGCAGGGCTTACTACAGGTCAGCCAAACACTCTCCCTCACCCTTATTTCATTACATTGTTGCATGTCTTATCAGTGATCTATGTGTTTTTATCAGTGATCTATGTGTTATCAGTGATCTATGTGTTTATCAGTGATCTATGTGTTTATCAGTGATCTATGTGTTTTATCAGTGATCTATGTGTTATCAGTGATCTATGTGTTTTATCAGTGATCTATGTGTTATCAGTGATCTATGTGTTATCAGTGATCTATGTGTTTATCAGTGATCTTTGTATTTGAAACTACTTTGTATTTGTTATATGTATTTTATATTATCATTATTGCTTGTAAGATTGTCATGAAAGCTTCTCTTAATATTGTTGTGCAAGCTTAAGAAAGTTGTTGCTAGCTTGGTGTAGGATTGATTAACATTAAGCCAACCAGGAGGTGGCACAGGCATGAATAACCCGTAAAGCTTGGTGTAGTGTTTGTTATGTTTACACTCGAGGGAGCAGGAGCTGGATTCTTCTGACTGTTGTTTCTGGCTATTCCGAGGCAAAGAGCTCTCTAGCACACAGCTCATCTGTAGCTTATATCCTTGCTTTCCCGAGAACATGATCCGCTAATGTTCTTTAACTACGTGTCCAGTTACCGGTAACTGAACAGGCAGGACGAGCAAAGGATCGATGCGTAATCCTCCCATCAAGCAGAGGGATCGAACCCGGGTCACCTTGCTTGCAAGCTGAAGGTGTGACGGAACTAACACTACACCACATTCAGCTTTTTTTTTTTTTATCTTGTTATAGCACAGTTTACAAAATTACATTAATGTCTCATAAGTATTGTTAATATCAATGGAATTAGCTTTAGTGAATTTGATCAAATTATTATTCTAAGAAGATAAGCTGTGAACATGAGGAGTGCCGTCAGTAATGGCCGCCGGGTTCGACTCTCCCTACAAATTATTCTCAAAATACTTGTTATCAACACAGTTATCATCCGCCGCCTGTGATGAGTTAACACCACTATATGAATCTTTGTTAACATATATATATATATATATATATATATATATATATATATATATATATATATATATATATATATACTAGGGATATCTATCTATCTATTGGGCCATCTAGGTTATGATCAGATATATAGTAAATGACTTCATTATATGATCAGCGTAAGCAGTTCAAGACGTGACCAACATCTGTTTAATTACCGACGGAGGGAGTGTGCACCCATGTGGGGTCACTCATGTGGGGGGTTACCCATGCGGGGTCACCCATGCGGGGGTCACCCATCTGGGGGTCACCCATGTGGGGTCACGGAATGCACATGGAATGCACTAGGAAGTGATGTCGTGGAGGCTGACTCTATACACAGTTTCAAATGTAGATATGATAGAGCTCGAGAAGCTCAGGAATCTGTACACCAGTAGATTGACGGTTGGGAGGCGGGACCAAAGAGCCAAAGCTCAACCCCCGCACGCACAACTAGGTGAGTATGAGGTCCCACTACGGCCGGAATGTTAATGAGTCAGTATGTATTTTAAATAAAGTTAATGTCAAGGGCGCTAGTGTCTACAAGATCTCTGCCAAGGTTCCAACCATATTTACCACCCGTATTATTTTACATGTTGCTAAATAACTAGTTTACAAGAGATACCAGGCAGTTATGTTTTCACAAATTTGTGTTTACAGAAAAGAACCATTTTGACAGTCAAATATATGGTTATTTACAATGAACGTTTCTTATGTATTTAGACTAGAAGGGTATCCAGAGGTGCCGGGCCTCTATCTGTGTCTGTCTGTCTCTTTCTCTCTATCTATCTCTCAAGGGGCCTATGGGGCCTGATCCAATCCGTGCATGACAGTCCCCTACCACCCATCAGTTCCCTTACAAAATTGGGTGAAGCTAACCCAAGCGCCTGGTCTCCAATCTTGAACAGAAAAGACACAGACGAACATGCTATTTTACAGATATAGATATATAGGTAAACATGTCACGGTTCACATTACTGCCCTGACAATACCTGCAACTGTTGACGTGTCAACTGTTATGAGTTTCTTAGATATATATATATATATATATATATATATATATATATATATATATATATATATATATATATATATATATATATATATATATATATATATATATATATATATTTCATTCCCATCAGTCCATGAGATCCATGATTGAATAACAAATTAATATTCGACAGCGTCTACGACTATGTGACTATGTACAGAGGTAAGAGATCCTCACATTGTGCACGCATAAAGCCTATACCTGTTAACGTGGCTGTTTGTCTCACACAGTGACTGTTTTCAGGTGCAACAACGGAAGCTTGTCAGGGACCTGGTGGTGTGAGGACGGGGCTGTGTGGGACTCTGCCACGGGGTCCTGTGGTAAAGGTCCCAGCTTAGTGTGCTCGCCGCCCTCCTGCTGGGGTCTCCCCGATGGGCCTCATCCAGCACCTGCTTCCTCCTGCACCTCTTACTTCACCTGCAGCGACGGCATCAGAACCGATCATGTCTGCCCTTACAATACTATATTTGATTACTCTCTCAAGGTGAGATATTCTGTTATGTGACAAATACAATTATTTGAAATTTTCACAACAAGCGGCGTGTCGAGGGTTGAGTACTGTATATCTAGAACTGTGAATGACAGAGGTTATTGAACGGGATATTAATGATCTGTACGAGAACAGCAGTAACTAGTGTCCCCGAAGCTAAATATATGACCATGTTGCAGCGTTGTGTGGCCAGCACGTCGTCCGTGTGCTATGAGCAAGCCTGTGAAGGACGTGTCAACGGCCTCCACGCTTCCCCACACGCTCCGTGCCACTCCTTCTTCCGATGTTTCAATGGTGCCCTTGTCAAGCTGGAGGAATGCCCGCGACACCAAGTCTTCGACGGCCGTCGATGCGTCTCAGCAAGTAACTTTTCCTGCTGGGGCGAGGGTCGCGGGACCTGCGATGGGCGTGATGACGGCTTTCATGTGGCGTCCGACTCGGACTGTCGTGGGTTCTTCTTATGTCGCCACCAGCAGTTTATTCGTGCCTTCATATGCTCGCCTGGGCTAGTTTTCAATGGGCGGGAGTGTGTTGACGACCAAAATATCATCTGTACCTCACGGCCGCGACTCCCAGACTGTTCTACAAAGATCGACGGGTATTATACTGTTGAGAAAACCGGCTGCAAGACATTTTTCTATTGTCGAGGAGGTAGCAAGCTGAGCGAGCACACGTGTCCTGGAAGTCATGTGTTCAACGGAGAACAGTGTGTAGATCCCATACTGTATCTGTGCCCTGGCCGAGCTAGTCCCCAGGAGCCTAGGAACTTTACAAACAGGGTTGCTCGACACACCCGCGATGTCCACTGTGGTTCCGGTCACAGCGGCTTTTACCTGGACAAAAGTTCCCCCTGTACTCGCTTCTTTTACTGCCACGAGGGAAAGGTGTTTACACAGTATTGTCCCCCTCATCAGAAGTTTAATGGCATTCTCTGTGTGCCAGAAGACGAATACAAATGTCCAGTGGTTCAAAATGCAACAGATTGCCTACTACGAGGCGATGGAGTCTATCAGGACTTGCAAGATTCCTGTAACTCGTACTATGAATGCATTTCTGGTGTAAAGCTACGATACACATGCCCGAAGGGTCAACTTCATGATGGAAAGGTGTGTCGGACAGATTCAGAAGTGTTCTGTCCTTCCTCAACAATCTGCTATCACCGTAAAGATGGAAATTTCGTGGACACAGACCGAGGATGTCTGGGGCACTTCCTGTGCCAGAATAAGACACTAATGTGGTACCGTACTTGCGGTCAGAGTGAGGTGCACAACGGCGACAAATGTGTTCCAAACCATAGCTTCACGTGCCCCTCCGGTGCCAGCACAGCATGTGTTGCAAAGGCTGATGGGTTGTATCAAGACCTGTCAACAGGGTAAGTGTTGCAATGTGATCAATATACATTTGTCTGAAGACTCTTTTTTTTCATTGGGTAGCAACAGACTTTCAATAAAAAGTTGCACAAGTATGCAACTATTTAAAAATCTTCTTTTGGGTGAAGATTAAAATCTTACAAAAAAACTCATAAACCATCTTTTGGAAGATCAAGAAATAAAGTGACAGATGGGGGTCATTATTTATATATTTACTAATTGGTGTTAATTAAGATGTAAACATTATAGTGATTCTTTAGATCAGTTACGTCTGTGTGTGACTGTTCTTCTCGCTGTCCTGTTCATTCCTATTTAAAAATAAGATAAAAATGACCAAAAGCCTTTAACGACACTTGCATATTATGCCCATCTTTCCAACTATAATAGGTTAAGTAGTAATTGTAATTACGAAGCAATAAGATGCTTATCTTAACATACTAACAAGGTTAGGTAAGGTCGGTGTTTTCTATGAAGCTTTTCAAGGTAAACTATTATGTTTAGTATATCACCTATGCACGTATTTAATAAGTCAATATTGACTATACGAATTTGCGAGGACGGGTTGCATCTTTCATAAAGAACAAACAACACCTACAAGTCTTGCCACCCAAACAACATAAATCTGCTCGTAGATATTTAACCACAATATCTGCTTTTTGTTAGTTGTTACTAATAGCCAGTCCCTACCACAGGTGTCGACAGTACTACATGTGCAGCGACGGTGCGCATGTGGGCAGGCTTGAGTGTCCTCCAGAGATGGTCTTCAACGGGACGGCCTGCGTAAGGGCCTCAGCCTACGTCTGCCCGCCCGCTGATACAAGGGCCTGCTCCTCCGGCCAGAGAGGCGGCGTCTACCAGGACGTCCAGTCAGGCTGCACCAGGTACCACACCACTCTCCTCTAAACTGCATTCTCAAAGCTCTTATTATACGATAATGCCAGGACAAAGGACTTTTTCCTTGTGTGTGTTATGTGGGATTTTATGTGTAATTGTATTCTTTTTGTGAGTTTTTGTTTACATAATAGTGTGAGCCTCTGTTTACATAATAGTGTGAGCCTATTATGTAAAAAGAACAATTATGTAAAGAACCAGTGTGACTGTATGACGCTAAGAACCAGTGTGACTGTATGACGCTAAGAACCAGTGTGATTGTTTGATGCTAAGAACCAGTGTGACTGTATGACGCTAAGAACCAGTGTGATTGTTTGACGCTAAGAACCAGTGTGACTGTATGACGCTAAGAACCAGTGACTGCATGTGGGTAAGAACACAGAAATAAAGTTAAGTGCCAACCCACAAATGTAGACATAAAATGAAAGAATTAACGAGGTTTCGGTCCGCCCTGGACCATTATCAGTGTAAGTGGTCCACGACGGACCGAAACGTCGTCATTTGTTGTATTTTCAGGCTTGTAGTTTGGGTGTCTACCTCATGAGTAAACTTTATTGGCCAGTTTACTTTACGAATATAGTAAAGTGGTCCATACGAGGCAGCTACTCTTTATATCCACCCAAATTCATTCATATATATATCTGTCTAACCTTCGCTTGACACAACCTGGCGATCCAAGGTCTATTATGTTGCCCAGTAATTTGTTCCATAAATCGACTACAAACCTGCTTCCAAACCAGTATTTACCCAGGTCTTTCCTGAATCCCAAACTGTATAGCAACTTATATCCTTCTGATTTTTTTACTTTGTGTTGATATATTTAAAACCTCACTTATATCCCATTTGTATTGCCGTTTTATCCAGCAATACTTCAATTAACACAAATGAACAAATCCACAAGGGCCGTGGCGAGGAATCGAACTTGCGTCCGGGAGCATCCCAGACACTGCCTTAATCGACTGAGCAACGACAGGGTAAAAAGAGTTGAAACCGAAGTTCTACTGAACTTACTGGATCCCGTAGCCTCTCCGAGGCAATTAAGTCTTCAATTAAGTCGCTCATTGTACTTCATAATGAAGATTTGTGATTCCTCTGTCTTCTTTCTCTCAATAGTCAAGTTAACTTATGTCTAGTCTACAATACGGAGGCTAAAAGTAGTAGGGATCCATCAGTCACAGGAGACTAATGGAGTCGGGCTCTAGTTGTCCAGCCTTTAGTGTCCTCTAAAGCGCACCAAGCCCGGGTAGGTTGATATGGCAGGTCGGAGGCTAAAAAGTGAATTGTTTAATTTAAATGGGAGATCTTAACAAGGACATGATAAAGCCGAAGGACTAATATTATATGTCTTGTTGCTGAGACTTTTAGAAATCAGTCCAAGTATCCTCTCTGCTCTATTTCGTACATTTAGGCATTGATTCTTTTGCCTGAAGATCCCTACTATTTATGATCTTGAGAGCTCTCTCGCATTCAGGCTTTAAGATGTCAACATTGTCCAGCTGATATCTTGTAAGTCTGTTATTATTGCCTAGGCTCAGCACCATGCATTTTTCCTGCATTAAACGGAACCTGCCAATCTTTCTTCCATTTTGGAAGCTTGTCTAGATCTCCGTATGCGTTTTTTTGTTTTCTGAATTTATTTTATATTATAAACAACAGAGGGCCCAGGACAGAGCCCTGGGGCACTCCACTGACCATAGAAGACCCGGGACAGATCCCTGGGGTACTCCACTGACCATAAAGTTCCCAGGACAGGTCCCTGGGGCACTCCACTGACCATAGAGGTCCCAGGACAGATCCCTGGGATACTCCACTGACCATAGAGGTCCCAGGACAGATCCCTAGGGTACTCCACTGACCATAGAAGACCCAGGAAAGATCCCTGGGGTACTCCACTGACTATAGAGGTCCCAGGACAGATTCCTGGGGTACTCCACTGACCATGGCATAGAAGACCCAGGAAAGATCCCTGGGGTACTCCACTGACTATAGAGGTCCCAGGACAGATTCCTGGGGTACTCCACTGACCATGGCATAGAAGACCCAGGAAAGATCCCTGGGGTACTCCACTGACCATAGAGGTCCCAGGACAGATCCCTGGGGTACTCCACTGACCATAGAGGTCCCAGGACAGATCCCTGGGGTACTCCACTGACCATAGAGGTCCCAGGACAGATCCCTGGGGTACTCCACTGACCATAGAGGTCCCAGGACAGACTCCTGGGGTACTCCACTGATTATAGAGGTCCCAGGACAGATCCCTGGGGTACTCCACTGACCATAGAGGTCCCAGGACAGATCCCTGGGGTACTCCACTGACCATAGAAGACCCAGGACAGATCCCTGGGGTACTCCACTGACCACGGTCTCTCATTCTGACTTAACTCCATGTACTGCATGCCAGCTCTGCTTTCTTTGAAATAACCAAACCCTAATCCAAGATGGAGTGTACCCGATGGTAGTGTCTTCATCCCATTATACATTATGTGTCCTTGGTGGAAGCGTTTCCTACCATTACACAAGATGTGTCCTCGGTGGAAGTGTCTTCCTTTCATTATACATTATGTGTCCTCAGTGGAAATATCTTCCTTCCATTATACATGGGTCTACAATCTAGACCTGATTGCTTTTAGTCGTTTACCTAAATCTGCAGTTTGCTTACACAGACTGTTTGTTTGAACACACCTAATTCAAATTGCGTACAACTCAATATCATATGGCTTGCCTTCTTTGTCACCTGTCCTGCCTTCTGTCACCTGTCTAGCCTCCAGGGTAAGCTACCTTGCCTCTTGCTTCCTGAATAGCCTCGTATGTCTCCTTTATGACTTATTGTGTCACCTGCTTTACTTTTTGTTATATGAATTATATTTTGTGTCGTCTGTATTACCTCGTGTCATCTGCCTTACCCCCCTATGTCACCTGTCTCACCTCCTGGGTCATCTGTCTTACCCCCTGTCACCTGTCTTACCCCCTACGACACCTGCCTTATCTTCTATCAAAGACGCCATTTATATTTTCACGTATTCACTGTCTTTATAAAGGAAGACAGAACATTTTCACCCCTTTGCTATACAGTGTTTTGAATACACACTTATAACCAGGAACTAAGAGTATTTGCTTTCTTGAAACAGGTACTACTATTACTGCGACGGCGGCCGGAAGGTTTTCCAGCAGTGCCCGCCAGACGAAGTGTTCAACGGCCACAGCTGCGTCCCAGCGCCCAGTACAGGTGCCCGACGACACTAACGACCTCCCTAGACGAGTGTACTGGCTTCGACGGCTACTATCCCGATCTCACATCTGGCTGTCGGAGCTTCTTCCACTGCCATTCAAGTCGTCGTATTAACTACACGTGTCCTAGTGAGCAGCTCTTTAACGGAGCAAATTGTGTGCCGAAGGATCAGTTCGCCTGTGTAGGGAGTCCCTCGTGCAAGAACAAAATCAATGGCTTCTACCAGGATGTATTATCCAACTGCCGAAAATACTTTTATTGCTACAGCGGTTTCAGGTATGAGTACGAGTGTGGGAGAGGCCAGGTGTACGACGGCAGCAGGTGTGTGCCGGCCTCCACCCACACCTGCACCAAACCTACTGACCACTACGGGTGTGTGGGGAGACCCACAGGCTACTATGCCGACCCAGCGTCTCTGTGTCGGAAATATTTTGCTTGCAAAGATGGTGTAAAATTGGTGACACTCGCTTGTCCCAAGACTCGGGTCTTCAACGGTCGTCGCTGCGTCCCTTCCTACAGTTACTCGTGCTCGTATCCTCGGACAGCACCCGACGCTCACCGTAACATGATAGATATACAGTCTCTTGACTTACTATCACCAACAACGTATTAATTTCGACTTTGGATGTTTCGGTGACATTTACTAAAAATTATCTCAGAATTGATGGGAGCCAAAAGAGACTTTAATTCATATTTTTATCATAAAGGACGTCATTATTTGACAGATGAGGCTCATTATGACTTTAATTCGGAAATACGAAGGAGTCTTCAACAGCAACGTATATACACCCTTAAACCTTTCCCTAGGAGCTTACAACATCTTAGATTTACAGTATCAACGATGTCTTCAGAAGAGAACATCGCCACAGTGGTTTGTGAAGCCTCGCCCTTGCTCTTCACCCCTCTTAGTAAGGCGTGTGAGGAGCTGTGTTGTCTCATAACCTGCGTGATGGCATTCATGGCCATCACCTTGTTAATATTGCATTTTCTTCACTTATACAAATTACAGTATGAATTTGGCATCTTCGTGCCCTGAGGGTCTCGAGCCTTCAACTAAGTTGGGGAAAAGTGTCAGAGAGCAGGTCAAGTGGTTTGTGTCGGGGGGTGTTAAGGCTGCCACACAGTCCTCACCCGTCTCCTTAAGGCTGCCACACAGTCCTCACCTGTCTCCTTAAGGCTGCCACACAGTCCTCACCTGTCTCCTTAAGACTGCCACACAGTCCTCACCTGTCTCCTTAAGGCTGCCTCGCAGTCCTCACCTGTCTCCTTAAGGCTGCCTCGCAGTCCTCACCTGTCTCCTTAAGGCTGCCTCACAGTCCTCACCTGTCTCCTTAAGGCTGCCTCACAGTCCTCACCTGTCTCCTTAAGGCTGCCTCGCAGTCCTCACCTGTCTCCTTAAGGCTGCCTCGCAGTCCTCACCCGTCTCCTTAAGGCTGCCACGCAGTCCTCACCTGTCTCCTTAAGGCTGCCTCGCAGTCCTCACCCGTCTCCTTAAGGCTGCCACACAGTCCTCACCTGTCTCCTTAAGGCTGCCTCGCAGTCCTCACCCGTCTCCTTAAGGCTGCCTCGCAGTCCTCACCCGTCTCCTTAAGGCTGCCTCGCAGTCCTCACCCGTCTCCTTAAGGCTGCCTCGCAGTCCTCACCCGTCTCCTTAAGGCTGCCTCGCAGTCCTCACCTGTCTCCTTAAGGCTGCCTCACAGTCCTCACCCGTCTCCTTAAGGCTGCCTCGCAGTCCTCACCTGTCTCCTTAAGGCTGCCACACAGTCCTCACCTGTCTCCTTAAGGCTGCCTCACAGTCCTCACTTGTCTCCTCTCATCACCAAACACATTCCCTCACCGCTAGTGATCATCCTGCACAGCCTCAGGAGCTCCTCTTCTTGCCAGATCAATACATCATCTCTGTGTCATTGTGTCGAAGAGTTTGCTTTTTAATGTTTAATATTTAGGAATGTAGCGTGTGTTCTGGTGAAGGTATGACTCCGCGGCCTACCGGACCTGCCCAGGTGGGGGCGAGTGGCCTGCCGCAGGCCGTGTACGGACCTGTGGCGCCGCCTCTGCTGGCATAAGCCAGCCCAAGCCTCCTAAAATAATATTTCTTATAACAACTATTTGGTCGAAAGTACAAAACTCGACTATTATAGCCAACAGTGTTCACGTTTTTTTTTTTATAGAAAATTTAATTAATTGGTATAGAGGTCATGAAAAAAGCCAAAAGTCAAACCTTAAGCATTCCTAGGTCTAGTATAGCACATATATGTACTATATTAGGTCTAAGATAGCGTATATTAGGCCTAGGATTGCTCTAAGGTTAGGTTCTTTTGTTTTCCATTGTTTTTCTATGCTATTTGGGACAATTCAGTAATACATAACGTGAACTTTTTTTTTTTTGAGGGTGTCGAACAATCGAGCTTCATTGGTGTGAACAAGCTGCTAAAAGTACTGTCATTACCGGAGGTTGGGCTGGCTAATCAGCTACCTGGTAGGCCCTAATAGGCCGGCGGATCATACCCATGGCAGTAGCCAGCATGTCAGAAACGTTTGTATAGTACAAGCTAAACTTGTAGGCAGTTTTCTGCCCAGCTCCAGTCTATATAACTATATTGTAATGGTAATTACTATTTGTACTTTCTATGAAAGATAGTTATAGATATTTCATGTTTACTAATAGTATAAAATGGTCAAATATATATATTTTTCCATTTCATGTATGACCATGAACAAAAATATATTGTGGTTCGTGTGTGTATATGTTAAGTATATTGATGTCTGTATATGTTAAGTTATTATCTGTCATCGTCTAATATTTATTCCTTTTGCCAAAGATCTGTTTTTATTACCCTTACACATGACTTTCTTGAGGTGATAATTGTGCTGTTTGCTAATTACATACCATTAAATTCTTCCCTAAAGCCACTGCCTGGAATAATATTATAATAATTGTCATACCGAGTGACGGCTTGCATGTGGCCAACGGTACAAGCCACCATCTTCACCGGACACTGACAAGGACACTCACAAGGACACTCACAAGGTCTCAAGGTATATGAGTCTGAGGTCCCAGGGCAATATATGCGAGCAGTAAGTGGTCCAAAAATGTTGCTGGTTATATAATAATGACAATACTTATGTTACAAGGAGTATTGAGGAAAGTGGAGCAGGAAAACTGTCTCAACAGACTATCTGCCTGACTAAGATTGCCTAAACAACATCGTCACCGCCTCATTCCCAAACATTGTGGCCGCCAGAAGAATGTTCACTTCAACTGGCCACTGAAGGCGCAGTTTAAAATTTCCTAGAAAATTAATTTACCTAAACAACAACATACACAATTGTTTTGAACCACTTCAGAACCCACCCTGGCTGTGAGGTGTTAACTCACCCTGGCTGTGAGGTGTTAACCCACCCAGGCTGTGAGGTGTTAACCCACCCAGGCTGTGTGGTGTTAACCCACCCTGGCTGTGTGGTGTTAACCCACCCTGGCTGTGAGGTGTTAACCCACCCAGGCTGTGTGGTGTTAACCCACCCTGGCTGTGAGGTGTTAACCCACCCTGGCTGTGTGGTGTTAACCCACCCTGGCTGTGAGGTGTTAACCCACCCTGGCTGTGTGGTGTTAACCCACCCTGGCTGTGAGGTGTTAACCCACCCAGGCTGTGTGGTGTTAACCCACCCTGGCTGTGAGGTGTTAACCCACCCTGGCTGTGTGGTGTTAACCCACCCTGGCTGTGAGGTGTTAACCCACCCTGGCTGTGAGGTGTTAACCCACCCTGGCTGTGAGGTGTTAACCCACCCTGGCTGTGTGGTGTTAACCCACCCTGGCTGTGAGGTGTTAACCCACCCAGGCTGTGTGGTGTTAACCCACCCTGGCTGTGTGGTGTTAACCCACCCTGGCTGTGAGGTGTTAACCCACCCTGGCTGTGAGGTGTTAACCCACCCTGGCTGTGAGGTGTTAACCCACCCTGGCTGTGAGGTGTTAACCCACCCTGGCTGTGAGGTGTTAACCCACCCAGGCTGTGTGGTGTTAACCCACCCTGGCTGTGAGGTGTTAACCCACCCTGGCTGTGTGGTGTTAACCCACCCTGGCTGTCTGGGTTAAGCACTGACGATGGAGACCGTCTCCTGGAGACCTAGACAGTCTATGATAAAGGGTCGAGACTGTGAAGATGGACATTATATATGTTCTCCCGCGTCCAACAGCCTGGTTGACCAGTTAAGCAACGAGGAGGCCTGGTCGAGGACCGGGCCGCGGGGACGCTGAGCCCTGAAATCATCAAATCATAGCAAGGTAATCCCACTGCCCCGTGGACAGGTCATGGATGGTTAAGGTGTTTCATTTATGCGTATGGTAAATAAGCTACAACCTTATTATACATATATATATATATATATATATATATTATATATATATATATATATATATATATATATATATATATATATATATATATATATATATATATATATATATATATATATATATATATATATATATATATATATAGGGCCGAGAACAGCACCCTCCTTGGAGCCCCCCTCGGGTCTAATGCCATTGAGGAGATCCTTGACAAGAAAATCGCAGACCTTAGGAGGATGGAAGACAAAATAGGGTGACATCGATGCCCACGATGCTTTTTATCTCCTCACCAAATGCCTATCCCTTCCGAGGCTAACCTACTTTCTGAGGTGCGCCCCATCTTACGACAACCGAAAGCTTGAAGAATATGACCTCTTACTGAAGACCATGCTGGAAAAAGTTGTTAATCTCTCCCTCAACGAGTGCCAGTGGAAACAAGCCACTCTTCCTGTTAGGCTCGGTGGCTTGGGTGTCCGCACTGCCACCCAAATTGCTGTCCCAGCCTTCCTGTCTTCCTCCTCAGCATCAGATGACCTGGTTAAGGAAATTCTACCTGACACCCTCAGTGATGTAGCGGGGATACAGGACCCCCACTACACGGAATGCGACACGAAATGGGGTGCCATGGCAGACCCAGCACTCAGACCAGCCATGCCGAAAGCCAAGAAACAATCCAGTTGGGACAGCCCCATTGCAGACAAAGAAGCCACAGCTTTGCTGGAGGCAGCAACAACCCCCAGTGATCGTGCACGCCTCACAGCTGTGCAGGCTCCCCATGCAGGGGACTTCCTTTTGGCAGTCCCTATGTCTGCGACAGGCACACGTCTTGATCCGCAGGAGCTCCGTATTGCAGTCGCTCTCCGTCTTGCTGCCCCTATCCACACTGTTCATAGGTGTATTTGCGGCGAGGCAGATGCTGACGAATATGGATTGCATGGCCTGCACTGTGGAAAATCTGATGGTTGGCACACTAGACACGACGAAGTAAACGACATCATTAAAAGAAGCCTTGCCTCTGCCCAGTGTCCAGCGGAGAGAGAGCCCCGCAACCTTCTGAACCGTGACTCTGTTAGCTTTGCCGGCCGACCAGACGGAATCACACTGCGTCCGTGGAAGGGTGGCAGACAGTTGGCATGGGACTATACTTGCGTATCCACCCTGGCAGCCACATACATCAACCTCTCTGCCGGCACAGCAGGAGCCGCGGCGACACACAGAGAAAGAGACAAGTCAGCCAAGTATAGGCAATTAGATCATCGGTACAACTTCGTTCCAATAGGGTCTGAGACCCTAGGCCCATGGGGAGAGAGTGCAAGAAGGTTTCTAAAGGATCTTGGTTCCAAGCTCATTGACACCACAAGAGACCCTAGAGCGGCAAGTTTTCTCTTTCAGCGCCTCAGTGTCGCGATCCAGAGGGGGAATGCTCGCTGCATCCTCGGTTCCTGCCCAACGTCGGAGGAGTTCGAGGAAATCTACAGCCTCTAGGAAGCGAACTATTTTTGTGTCCTCTTAATGCTCATTTTTTTGCATACAATCAGATATGTAACTGTATAACCTTGCTTAATAAAGTGTACACCATAAAAAGGGGGGTGGTAGGAGAAGCGAACACCCTCATGTATTCAGAGTTAAATGGCAAGTTTTTCCCTGAATGCTCTGTGTTCCCTTCTCTGAGGCTGTGGGTCCCTATAATTGCACCAGAGGTGGTACCCCCCTATATATATATATATATATATATATATATATATATATATATATATATATATATATATATATGCAGAATAACCACATGTGAAAAATAGAAAATGCTTAACGCGTTTTCGGCTAATTCGCCTTCATCAGAGCAAAGAAGATCATCTTCTTTGCTCTGATGAAGGCGAATTAGCCGAAAACGCGTTAAGCATTTTCTATTTTTCACATGTGGTTATTCTGCATACTTGGATCAGTGTTTTTGTGATCATTGTTGCATATATATATATATATATATATATATATATATATATATATATATATATATATATATATGCAAACAAGCCTGAACGGTCTCCAGGCATATATGCAACTGAAAACTCACACCCCAGAAGTGACTCGAACCCATACTGCCAGGAGCACTCTGCAACTGGTGTACAGGACCCCTTAACCACTCGACCATCACGACCGGACAAAACAGGATGGTAGCCGAGGCTAATTCCCCATCCTCCCGCCGGCACTCTGATGGTAATCATGGCCCTGGTATTTTATCAAATCATCTCATTTTTGAGGCACACGTGAGGAACACAAATGCGAATGAGTTTTCAGTTGCATATATGCCTGGAGACCGTTCAGGCTTGTTCGCATTTGTTCCTCACGTGTGCCCCAAAGAATTAGGTGGTTTGATAAAATACTATGCCCATGATTACCATATTATATATATATTCACATGTATTTAATCAAGAACTGCAGCCAAGAACAACAGCAACTTCCAGACGTCTAGACAATACCACCAGTCTACCTTCCCCACTGCCCTTCACCCCACCTCGCACCTGGGTTGCTGGGAGACCACGCCCTCCGAAACAAGCAGTTTAACAGCCGGTTAATAGTTAAAGAAGTCACCAGCATCATCTGCCCGGCCAATATTCTGTATAAATAGGGCGTCTTTGCCCAACATAAGAGTTAGATTACTCCTGTGTGCTCAACTGAGTAGACCTGTTAACACATCTCAGTGTGGTAACGGGTTTAGTCAGACTAGCTCATAGTATTCTGCACCATGTTTTATTTTGCACCTTAACGTGACGTAAATTTGATTGTTCATCTTGTTTGTTTTGCACACTTTGTATTAGAGCCAAGCCTGGATATTTTTTGTAATTTGTTTAAAATAAAAATTTTTTTTTATCAAAGTAAAGTATTTTTAAATGTTTTTCCCTCTGCTTTATCATACAGTTTATCTCACTGTGAAGACACCTTTTGCAGTTTACCTTTTTTTTTAATATTTTGTGACTGGCATTACAGAGACTGTACGACCACCTACGTTTCCCGTCACAATATATATATATATATATATATATATATATATATATATATATATATATATATATATATATATATATATATATATATATATATATATATATATATATATATATATATATATATATATATATATATATATATATATATATATATATATATATATATATATATATATATATATATATATATATATATATATATATATATATATATATATATATATATATATATGTCGTACCTAGTAGCCAGAACGCACTTCTCAGCCTACTATGCAAGGCCCGATTTGCCTAATAAGCCAATTTTTCATGAATTAATTGTTTTTCGAGAACCTAACCTACCTAACCTAACCTAACCTAACTTTTTCGGCTACCTAACCTAACCTAACCTATAAAGATAGGTTAGGTTAGGTTAGGTAGGGTTGGTTAGGTTCGGTCATATATCTACGTTAATTTTAACTCCAATAAAAAAAATTGACCTCATACAAAATGAAATGGGTAGCTTTATCATTTCATAAAGAAAAAATTAGTGAAAATATAATATTTCATGAAAACTTGGCTTATTAGGCAAATCGGGCCTTGCATAGTAGGCTGAGAAGTGCGTTCTGGCTACTAGGTACTATATATATATATATATATATATATATATATATATATATATATATATATATATATATATATATATATATATATATATTACTCAAATAATAAATATGTAATGACTCAATACCAATTTAAATACCAATTAATGTAAATCTTAAATACGTAATGATGTAATACATTTGAAAATAATTTATATTTTTCAATTCAAATTCCTTGCTATTAGAGAATGAAAAGGTCTTATTATTTTTATTTTGTGGCGCGCCAAAGTCCTCTGTCTCGTGAGAGGATGTGGGGGAGAATTTTCAACAAGGGTTCTTCTCCTCCTCGCTTCGTAAAGCCTACGGTCCTCACCAGGTCTAAACCCGGCGCTTGCTACTGGACGCCTCAGTGTCCCTCAGGTCGGGGGCTGGTGAGGTGGTACTGGGCGACTCCTGCTCCCAGCACCGCCATCATGGCCACGCTCTCTACCGAACTAATACTGTGGGACTATTGTTCCATCGGTGTATATTTCTTGTTGAATATTGCTGTTGGAGCTTACGTAAGTACACTATGTGCACCCCCCCCCCCCGCCAAAAAAAAAAGAAATACAAATAACGCTATTTTACTTATCACGGCAAAATAGTATTTATTTTTAACATCTTTATTGACAAAAGTTAATTATAATTTTGCCTAATCTGAGGAATTCAATGTGACTGGCTAACAGTGTTTGACTCGTCAGTCATGGTCATCAGTCAGTGACTAGCACTGTTAAGTGCTTTTGCCACTTCATTATTGAATTATAATAAAATGTAACAATGTATTTATTGTATTAGTCAAAGAAAGACATCATATATAGAAACGTATTTTTAGATTTATACAAACAGTATAATCTAAAAATGAATCTATTTCACAAAAAGATACTTTCATAATAAAAGGAACACATATGAAAGTTAAAATAAACACAAATTGTTTATTAACGTTCCATTAGCCACTTTAGTTATGTGAATATTTAGTCAGGTGTGTGAAGGGTGTCACTATGCCAGGTGTGTGAAGGGTGTCACCATGAAAGGTGTGTGAAGGGTGTCACCGTGCCAGGTGTGTGAAGGGTGTCACTATGCCAGGTGTGTGAAGGGTGTCACCATGCCAGGTGTGTGAAGGGTGTCACCATGCCAGGTGTGTGAAGGGTGTCACCATGCCAGGTGTGTGAAGGTTGTCACCATGCCAGGTGTGTGAAGGGTGTCACCATGCCAGGTGTGTGAAGGGTGTCACCATGCCAGGTGTGTGAAGGGTGTCACCATGCCAGGTGTGTGAAGGGTGTCACCATGCCAGGTGTGTGAAGGGTGTCACCATGCCAGATGTGTGAAGGGTGTCACCATGCCAGGTGTGTGAAGGGTGTAGCCATGCCAGGTGTGTGAAGGGTGTCGCCATGCCAGGTGTGTGAAGGGTGTCGCCATGCAAGGTGTGTGAAGGGTGTCACCATGCCAGGTGTGTGAAGGGTGTCACCATGCCAGGTGTGTGAAGGGTGTCGCCATGCCAGGTGTGTGAAGGGTGTCGCCATGCCAGGTGTGTGAAGGGTGTCGCCATGCCAGGTGTGTGAAGGGTGTCGCCATGCCAGGTGTGTGAAGGGTGTCACCATGCCAGGTGTGTGAAGGGTGTCACCATGCCAGGTGTGTGAAGGGTGTCACCATGCCAGGTGTGTGAAGGGTGTCACCATGCCAGGTGTGTGAAGGGTGTCACCATGCCAGGTGTGTGAAGGTGTCACCATGCCAGGTGTGTGAAGGGTGTCACCATGCCAGGTATGAGCTGGAACATCACGCTTTCTCTCTCGTACTGATGCGTTGTGCATATAAAGCAACTATTTCTGAAAACTGAGGAGATTCCGAAGCCTCAGTACGAACATTGAGATACACCTATACAAGGCTCTAGTTCGGCCGCATCTAGAGTATCCCCCAGTACCACTACACACCATAAAGAAAACTAACATGCAAAAACTGCAAGCAGTGCAAATAAGGCACTAAGGAGAGCAGCAAAACACTGTCCACCATATGATCAGACATTCCAGGAGCTCCATGAACTCCTGAACATACAGCCACTAAACATCAGACTACATCACCAAGTCATCAGGGTGTGGAACACCATCGCAATTTTGAAGGACTTAATGTTAGAAAGATTGGGGCGGGGGTCTCATCTCTAAGATGAGACGCCCCGCTCCCACAGCTGTGGCCCAAGAGCCTTGATTTACTAGATGAAAACCCAGCCCAAAGTACATAATTCCCAAGTGAAATACTGACCAGAAATCTCTCCCCCGATAATTGAATATTTGAGATAATTGCTGTTTGAATGAACACTATGTAAAAAAATTTTGAATGCGTCTTTGGGGTCGACCGCTGGATGGA